>JBBBDQ010017756.1:0-14534 GCA_037127315.1 Ascarosepion bandense | reverse complement strand
GAAATATCATTATGAGTGCAGAGAAATATGATTATTATGATTGCAGAGAAATAGATTATTATGAGTGTAGAAATAGATTATTATGGGTAGAAATAAGATTATTATGAGTGTAGAAATACATTATTATGAGTGTAGAAAATAGATTATTATGAGTGTGAAATACATTATTATGAGTGTAGAAGTATGATTATTATGAGTGTAAATACATTATTATGGGTGTAGAGAAATAGATTATTGAGTGTGAAAAATAGATTATTATGAGTGTAGAGAAATAGATTATTATGAGTGTAGAGAAATAGATTATTATGAGTGTAGAAATAGATTATTATGAGTGCAGAGAAATACATTATTATGAGTGTAGAAATACATTATTATGAGTGTAGAAATAGATTATTGAGTGTAGAGAAATACATTATTATGAGTGTAGAGAAATACATTATTATGAGTGCAGAGAAATACATTATTATGAGTGTAGAGAAATAGATTATTATGAGTGTAGAGAAATACATTATTATGAGTGTAGAGAAATAGGTGTATTATGAGTGCAGAGAAATGAATTGTATGAGTGCGAGAAATAGATTGTATGAGTGAGAAATAGATTATTATGAGTGTAGAAAATAGATTATTATAGTGTAGAAATGAATAATTATGAGTGCTTAGAAAATAATAGATTATTAACAGATTTGAGAAAATGCATTATTATGAGTGTAGAGAAATAGATTATTATGAGTGTAGAGAAATAGATTATTACTAGTGTAGAGAAATAGATTATGCATAAAGGTGTAGAGAAATACATTATTATGAGTGTAGAGAAATAGATTATTATGAGTGCAGAGAAATACATTATTATGAGTGTAGAAATAGATTATTATGAGTGTAGAGAAATAGATTATTATGAGTGTAAATAGATTATTATGAGTGTATGAAATACATTATTATGAGTGTGAAAATAGATTATTATGTAATTAGAAAATAGATTATTATGAGTGCAGAGAAATGGTGTGAGTGTAGAGAAATAGATTATTATGAGTGTAGAGAAATAGATTATTATGAGTGTAGAGAAATACATTATTATGGTATGAAAATACCTTATTATGAGTGTAGAGAAATAGATTATTATGAGTGTAGAAATACATTATTACTGAGTGTAGAGAAATAGATTATTATGAGTGCAGAAATACATTATTATGAGTGTAGAGAAATAGTTATTATGAGTGTAAGAAAATACCTTATTATGAGTGTAGAGAAATAGATTATTATGAGTGTAAGAAATAGATTATTATGAGTGTAGAGAAATAGGTATATGAGTGTAGAGAAATAGATTATTATGAGTGTAGAGAGAAATACATTATTATGAGTGTAGAGAAATAGATTATTATGAGTGCAGAGAAATGGTGTGTGGTGTGAAATGGGTGTATAGTGTAGAGAAATAGATTATTATGAGTGTGAGAAATGAATTATTGTAGTGTAGAGAAATACCTTATTATGAGTGTAGAGAAATGGAGATTGTAGGTGCAGAGAGAAATACATTATTATGAGTGTGAAATGGAATTATTATGAGTGCAGAGAAATAGATTATTATGAGTGCAGAGAAATAGATTATTATGAGTGTAGAGAAATACCTTATTATAGTGTAGAGGAAATAGATTCATTAAAAGTAGGTGCAGAGAAATACCTTATTATGAGTGTAAATGATTATTATGAGTGCAGAGAAATAGATTATTATGAGTGCAGAGAAATAGATTGTATGAGTGTAAATACCTTATTATGAGTGTGAAATACATTATTATGAGTGTAAATGGTGTATAAGTGCAGAGAAATACATTATTATGAGTGTAGAGAAATAGATTAATATAAGTGAGAAAATGAATTATTATGAGTGTAGAGAAATAGATTATTATGAGTATGAAAATACATTATTATGAGTGTAGAGAAATAGATTATTATGAGTGCAGAGAAATACATTATTATGAGTGTGAAATAGATTATTATGAGTGTAGAGAAATACCTTATTATGAGTGTAGAGAAATACATTATTATGAGTGTGAAATAGGTGTGTAATTTTGAAAGGAAAGCAGATTATTATGAGTGTAGAGAAATAGATTATTATGAGTGTAGAAATAGATTATTATGAGTGTAGAGAAATAGATTATTATGAGTGGCAAATACAGCAGTATGAGTGTAGAGAAATAGATTATTATGAGTGCAGAGAAATACATTATTATAGTGTGTAGAGAAATAGATTAATATGAGTGTAGAGAAATACCTTATTATGAGTGTAGAGAAATAGATTATTATGAGTGTAGAAAATGAATTAATGTGTATAGTGTGAAATAGATTATTATGAGTGTAGAGAAATAGATTATTATGAGTGTAAGAGAAATACATGTGTAGGTATAGAGAAATAGATTATTATGAGTGGATACAGAGAAATAGATTATTGCGTGTAGAGAAATAGATTATTATGAGTGTAGAAATAGATTATTATGAGTGTAGAGAAATAGATTATTATGAGTGTAGAGAAATACATTATTATGAGTGTAGAGAAATACATTATTATGAGTGTAGAGAAATACCTTGTATGAGTGTAGAGAAATAGATTATTATAGTGTAAGAAATACATTATTATAGTGTAAATAGGTATTATGGTGTAGAGAAATGAGTGTATGAGTGAAATACATTATTATGAGTGTAAATAGATTGTATGAGTGTACGAGAAATAGATTATTATGAGTGTAGAGAAATACCTTATTATAGTGTAAATGGAATATTATGAGTGCAGAGAAATACATTATTATGAGTGTAGAGAAATAGACCAATGAGTGTAGAGAAATAGGTGTATGAGTGTAGAGAAATACATTATTATGAGTGTAGAGAAATACCTTATTATGAGTGTAGAGAAATAGATTATTATGGTACAGAAAATACATTATTATGAGTGTAGAGAAATAGATTATTATGAGTGTAGAGAAATACCTTATTATGAGTGTAAGAGAATGAATTATTATGAGTGCAAATACCTTATTATGAGTGTAAATAGATTATTATGAGTGTAGAGAAATACCTTATTATGAGTGTAGAGAAATAGATTATTATAGTGCAGAGAAATACATTATTATGAGTGTAGAGAAATAGGTATTATGAGTGTGAAAATACCTTAATATAGTGTAGAGAAATAGATTATTATGAGTGTAGAGAAATAGATTATTATGAGTGTAGAAAATAGATTAATATGAGTGTAGAGAAATAGATTATTATGAGTGTGAGAAATACATTATTATAGGTAATAGAAATAGGTATGAGTGAAAGGAAATAGATTAGCAACATTATGAGTGTAGAGAAATAGATTAATATAGATAGAGAAATAGATTATTATAGTGTAGAGAAATAGATTATTATGTGAGTGTAGAGAAATACATTATTATGAGTGTACGAGAAATACATTATTGAGTGTAGAGAAATACCTTATTATGAGTGTAAATAGATTATTATGAGTGTAGAGAAATACATTATTATGAGTGTAGAGAAATAGATTATTAGTGTAGAGAAATACATTATTATGAGTGTAGAGAAATACTTCTTATGAGTGTAGAGAAATAGATTATTATGAGTGTAGAGAAATACATTATTATGAGTGTAGAGAAATAGATTATTATGAGTGTAGAAATAGACGTTATTATGAGTGTAGAAATAGATTATTATGAGTGTAAGAAATACATTATTATGAGTGTAAGAAATACACATGTATAGATAACAGAAATAGATTATTATGAGTGCAGAGAAATAAATATGAGTGTAGAGAAATAGATTATTATGAGTGTAGAAAATACCTTATTATGAGTGTAAGAAATGGTGTATTATGAGTGCAATACCTTATTATGAGTGTAGAAAATAGATTATTATGAGTGTGAGAAATACCTTATTATGAGTGTGAAAGTAAGATTATTATGAGTGCAAGAAATACATTATTATGAGTGTAAATAGGTGTAGTATGAGTGTAGAAAATGCCTTATTATGAGTGTAGAAGGAAATAGATTATTATGAGGAGTGTAGAGAGATAGATTATTATGAGTGTAAGAGAAGTAGATTATTATGAGTGTAGAGAAATAAAATTATTATGAGTGTAGAGAAATACATTATTATGAGTGTAGAAATAGATTATTATGAGTGCAGAGAAATAGGTGTATGAGTCATAGAGAAATAGATTAGTATGAGTGTAGAGAAATAGATTATTATGAGTGTGAGAAATGAATTATTATGAGTGTAGAGAAATACATTATTTAGTGTAGAGAAAATACAGTATTATGAGTGTAAGAAATACCTTATTATGAGTGTAGAGAAATAGATTATTATGGTATGAGAAATACATTATTATGAGTGTGAAATAGATTATTAGTGTGAGAAATACGTGTATGAGTGTGAAAAATGCATATTATGAGTGTAGAGAAAATAGATTATTATGAGTGTAGAGAAATACATTATTATGAGTGTAAGAGAAATAGATTATTATGAATACAGAAATAGATTAATGAGTGTAGAAATACATTATTATGAGTGTGAGAAATACCTTTAGCAGGTGTAGAGAAATAGATTATTATGAGTGTAGAGAATTACATTATTATGAGTGTAGAAAATAGGTGTATGAATTAAATGGAATTATTATGAGTGTGAAAATAGATTATTATGAGTGTATGAAAGCCATTATTATGAGTGTAAATGGGTGTATTATGAGTGCAGAGAAATACATTATTATAAGTGTGAAGAGAAATAGATTATTATGAGTGTAGAGAAATACCTTATTATGAGTGTGAGAAATAGATTATTATGAGTGTAGAAATATAGGTGTATGAGTGTAGAGAAATAGATTATTATGAGTGTAGAGAAATAGATTATTATGAGTGTAAATACATGTATGAGTGTAGAGAAATAGATTATTATGAGTGCAGAAAGAAATAGATTATTATAGTGCAAAATAGATTATATAGACAGAAATGGTGTATAGTGTAGAGAAATACATTATTATGAGTGTAGAAATACCTTATTATGAGTGTAGAAAATAGATTATTATGAGTGTAGAAATACATTATTATAGTGTGAGAAATAGGTATTATGAGTGCAGAGAAATACATTATTATGAGTGTAAGAGAAATAGATTATTATAGTGTAGAGAAATAGATTATTATGAGTGTAGAAATGGTGTATAGGTATAGAAATACATTATTATGAGTGTAGAAATAGGTGTATGAGTGCAGAGAAATACGTATGTAGGTGTAGAAGTACATTATTATGAGTGTAGAGAAATAGATTATTATGAGTGTAGAGAAATAGATTATTATGAGTGTAGAGAAATACATTATTATGAGTGTAGAAAATAGGTGTATGAGTACAGAAATACATTATTATGAGTGTAGAGAAATACATTATTATGAGTGCAGAGAAACCATTATTATGAGTGTAGAGAAATAGATTAACCAGGTATAGAGAAATACATTATTATGAGTGTAGAGAAATAGATTATTATGAGTGTAGAGAAATACATTATTATGAGTGTAGAGAAATAGATTATTATGAGTGTAGAGAAATAGATTATTGGAGTGTAGAGAAATACATTATTATGAGTGTAGAGAAATAGATTATTATGAGTGTAGAGAAATGAATTATTATGAGTGTAGAAATACATTATTATAGTGTAGAAAATGCCTTATTATGAGTGTAGAAATAGATTATTATGAGTGTAGAGAAATACATTATTATGAGTGTAGAAATAAGTTATTATGAGTCAGAGAAATACATTATTAGGTGTAGAAATACATTATTATATAGTGTAAGAAATACATTATTATGAGTGTGAAATAATAGATTATTATGAGTGTAGAGGAAATACATTATTATGAGTGTAGAGAAATAGGTAAATGAGTGTAAGTAGATTGACCAGGTGTGAGAAATACATTATTATGAGTGTGAAATACCTTATTATGTAGTGTAGAGAAATAGATTATTATGAGTATGTAGAGAAATACATTTATTGTAGGTGTAAATAGATTATGAGTGCAGAGAGAAATACATTATTATGAGTGTAGAGAAATAGATTATTATGAGTGTAGAAATACATTATTATGAGTGTAGAGAAATAGATTATTATGAATTTTCTGAGAAATACATTATTATGAGTGTAGAGAAATAAATTCATTATATGAGTGTAGAGAAATACATTATTATGAGTGTAGAGAAATAGATTATTATGAGTGTAGAGAAATAGATTATTATGAGTGTAGAGAAATACATTATTATGAGTGTAGAGAAATAGATTATTATGAGTGTAGAGAAATAGATTATTATGAGTGTAGAGAAATACATTATTATGAGTGTAGAGAAATACTATTTAATGTGAGTGTAAGAGAAATAGATTATTATGGTGTAGAAATACATGTAAGGTGTAGAGAAATAGATTATTATGAGTCAGAGAAATACATTATTATAGGTGTAGAGAAATACATTATTATGAGTGTAGAGAAATACATTATTATGAGTGTAGAGAAATAGATTATTATGAGTGTAAATACATTATTATAGTGTAGAGAAATAGATTATTATGAGTGTAGAGAAATAGATTATTATGAGTGTAAGAAATACATTTATTATGAGTGTGAGAAATACCTTATTATGAGTGTAGAAATAGATTATATAGGTATGAGAAATACATTATTATGAGTGTAGAGAAATAGATTGTAGGTGCAGAGAAATACATTATTAGGTATAGAGAAATAGATTATTAGTGTAGAGAAATAGGTGTGTAGGTGTAAGAGAAATGGTGTATTATATGGTATGAGAAATACACATTATTATGAGTGTAGAGAATGAATTATTCATAGTGCAGAGAAATACATTAATGAGTGTAGAGAAATACATTAATATTATGAGTATAGAGAAATAGATTATTATGAGTGTAGAGAAATAGATTATTATGATGCAAATACATTATTATGAGTCTATGAGAAATAGATTATTATGATTGCAGAGAAATACATTATTATGTTGTAGAGAAATACATTATTATGAGTGCAGAAAATACATTTATTATGAGTGTAGAGAAATAGATTATTATGAGTGTAGAGAAATACATTATTATGAGTGTAGAGAAATGGAATTCATTATGAGTGTAGTGAAAATACATTATTATGAGTGTGAAAATACATTGTATAGTGTAAGAGAAATAGATTATTATGGGTATGAGAAATAGATTATTATGAGTGTAGAGAAATACATTATTATGAGTGTAGAGAAATACATTATTGAGTGTAGAGAAATAGATTATTGAGTGTAGAGAAATATAGATTATTATGAGTGTAGAGGAAATAGATTATTATGAGTGTAGAAATAGATTATTATGAGTGCAGAGAAATAGACTGTATGAGTGTAGAGAAATAGATTATTATGAGTGTAGAAATACATTATTATGAGTGTAGAGAAATACATTATTATAGTGTAGAAAATGATTAATATGAGTGTAGAGAAATGGTGTGTATGAGTGTAAAATACATTATTATGAGTGTAGAGAAATACATTATTATGAGTGTAGAGAAATATGATTATTATGGGTACATGAGAAATACATTGTATGAGTGTAGAAATACATTATTATGGTGTAGTGAAATACATTGTGAGTGTAAGAGAAATACATTATTATGAGTGTAGAGAAATAGATTATTATGAGTGTAGAGAAATAGATTATTATGAGTGTAGAGAAATACATTATTATGAGTGTAGAGAAGTAGGTGTGTAGGTGTAGAAATACATTATTATGAGTGTAGAAATACATTATTATGAGTGTAGTGAAATACATTATTATGAATGCAGAGAAATGATTATTATGAGTGTAGAGAAATAGATTATTATGAATGCAGAGAAATAGGTGTATGAGTTATAAAGAAATACATTAATATAGGTGTAGAGAAATACGTATTATGAGTGTAAGAAATAGATTATTATGAGTGTAGAGAAATACATTATTATGAGTGTAGAAATACATTATTATGAGTGTAGTGAAATACATTATTATGAAGTGTGAAATACATTATTATGAGTGTAGAAATAGGTGTGGAGTGTGAGAAATAGATTATTATGAGTGTAGAGAAATACATTATTATGAGTGTGAAATAGATTATTATGAGTGTAGAGAAATACATTATTATAGTGTAGAAATACATACATGAGTGTAGAGAAATAGATTATTATGAGTGTAGAGAAATAGATTATTATGAGTGTAGAGAAATAGATTATTATGAGTGCAGAGAAATAGATTATTATGAGTGTAGAGAAATAGATTATTATGAGTGTATGAGAAATACATTATTATGAGTGTAGAGAAATAGATTATTATGAGTGTAGAGAAATAGATTATTATGAGTGTAGAAATAGATTATTATGAGTGTAGAAATACATTATTATGAGTGTAAATAGATTATTATGAGTGTAGAGAAATACATTATTATGAGTGTGAGAAATGGGTGTGTAAGGTACAGAGAAATAGATTATATGGTGTAGAGAAATAGATTATTATGAGTGTAGAGAAATACATTATTATGAGTGTAAGAGAAATAGATTATTATGAGTGTAGAGAAATAGATTATGCATAGTGTAGAGAATAGATTATTATGAGTGTAGAGAAATACATTATTATGAGTGTAGAGAAATAGATTATTATGAGTGTAGAAATAGATTATAATGCATGGTAGAAATAGATTGTGGGTGTAGAAATAGATTATTAGTGTAAGAGAGAAAACAGATTATTATGAGTGCAGAGAAATGAGTGTGGGTGTAAGAGAAATAGATTATTATGAGTGTAGAGAAATACATTATTATGAGTGTAGAGAAATACATTATTATGAGTGAGAAATATGATTATTATGAGTGTAGAAATAGATTGAAAGTATGAGTGCAGAGAAATACATTATTATGAGTGTAGAGAAATAGATTGTACAGGTGTAGAAATACATTATTATGAGTGTAGAATACATTATTATGAGTGTAGAGAAATAGATTATTATGAGTGTAAGAAATACATTATTATGAGTGTAGAGAAATACATTATTAGTGTAGTGAAATAGATTATTATGAATGCAGAAATAGATTATTATATAGATGTAAATAAAATATATTATAGTGTAGAGAAATAGATTATTATGAATGCAGAGAAATAGATTATTATGAGTGTAGAGAAATACATTATTAGCAGTGTAGAAATACATTATTATGAGTGTAGAGGAATACATTATTATGAGAGTGTAGAGAAATAGATTATTATGAGTGTAGAAATACATTATTATGAGTGTAGAGGAATACATTAGTAGGTAATAGAGAAATAGTGTATGAGTGTAAGTAAGTATTATGAGTGTAGAGAAATACACATTATTATGAGTGTAGAAATAGGTATTATAGATACTGAAAATAGGTGTGAGTGTAGAAATACATTATTATGAGTGTAGAGGAATACATTATTATGAGTGTAGAGAAATAGATTGTGGGTGTAGAGAAATACATTGTCATAGTGTAGAAATACATTATTATGAGTGTAGAGAAATAGATTATTATGAATGCAGAAGTAGGTGTATGAGTGTAGAGAAATACATTATTATGAGTATGTAAGAAATACATTATTATGAGTGTAAATAAGATTATTATGAGTGTAGAAAATACATTAGCTATGAGTGTAAGAAAATGTATTAAGGTGTAGTAGAGGCCATACAACATGAGTGTAGAGAAATACATTGTATGAGTGTAGAGAAATAGATTATTATGAGTGTAAATAGATTATTATGAGTGCAGAGAAATACATTATTATGAGTATGGTAAGGAAATACATTATTATATGAGTGTAAGAAAATACATTATTATGTGATGTAGAAGGAAATAGATTATTATGATTAAATAAGAGAAATACATTATTATGAGTGTAGAGAAATACATTATTATGAGTGTAGTGAAATACATTATTACTCAGGTGTGAAATACATTGTGTAGTGTAAGTAGATTATTAGTGTAGAGAAATAGATTATTAGTGCAGAGAAATACATTTATTATGAGTGTAGAGAATAGATTATTATGAGTGTAGAGAAATACATTATTATGAGTGTAGAGAAATAGATTATTATGAGTGTAGAGAAATATACATTATTAACAACAAATTCATAGAAATACAATTATTATGAGTGTAGAAATAAATATTATAGTGTAGAGAAATACATTATTATGAGTGTAGAAATACATTATTATGAGTGTAGAGAAATACATTATTATGAGTGTAGTGAAATACATTATTATGAGTGTAGAAATACATTATTATGATGTAGTGAAATACATTATTATGAGTCATGAGAAATACATTATTATGAATGTAGAAATACATTATTATGAGTGTAGTGAAATACATTATTATGAGTGTAGAGAAATACATTATTATGAGTGTAGAGAAATAGATTATTATGAGTGTAATTAATCATTATTATGAATTATGAGAAATACATTATTATGAGTGTAGAAATACAGTAGCCTTAGATGTAGTAAATACATTATTATGAGTATGAAATACATTATTATGAGTGTAGAAACATTATTATAGGTGTAGTAAAATACATTATTATGGGTATGAGAAATACACATTGTATTAATGATGTAGAAATAGATTATTATGAGTGTAGTGAAATACATTATTATGAGTGTAGAAATACAAAGTATTATGAGTGTAGAGAAATACATTATATGAGTGTAGTGAAATACATTATATGAGTGTAGAGAAATACATTATTATGAGTGTAAGAAATACATTATTATGAGTGTAGTGAAATACATTATTATGAGTGTAGAAATGCATTATTATGAGTGTAAGAAATACATTATTATGAGTGTAGAGAAATACATTATTATGAGTGTAGAGAAATAGATTATTATGAGTAGAGAATGAATTGTGGGTGTGAGAAATAGATTATTATGAGTACAGAGAAATACATTATTATGTAGGTGAAATACATTGTATAGTGTGAGAAATAGGTGTAAATTCTGTAGAAAATAGATTATTATGAGTGTAGAAAAGTAAGATATTATGAGTGTAGAAATACATTATTATGAGTGTAAATACATTATTATGCGTGTAGAGAAATAGATTATTATGAGTGTAGTGAAATACATTATTATGAGTGTAAGAAATACATTATTATGAGTGTAAATACATTATTATGAGTGTAGTGAAATACATTATTATGAGTGTAGAGGAAAATACATTATTATAAATTAGCAGAAATACATTATTATGAGTGTAGAAATACATTATTATGAGTGTAGAGAAATAGATTATTATGAGTGTAGAGAAATGATTATTATGAGTGTAGAAATAGGTGTAGGTAGAAATACATTATTGTAGGTGTAGAGAAATAGATTATTATATGAGTGCAGAGAAATACAATATTATGATGTAGAAATAGATTATTATGAGTGTAGAGAAACTAGGTGTATGAGTGCAGAGAAATAGATTGTCCTTAGTGCAGAGAAATAGATTATTATGAGTGCAGAGAAATACATTATTAGCAGTGTGAGAAATAGATTATTATGAGTGTAGAGAAATAGATTATTATGAGTGCAGAAATAGATTGTACATGAGTGTAAGAAATAGATTGTGTAGGTGCAGAGAAATAGATTATTATGAGTGCAGAGAAATACATTATTATGAGTGCAGAGAAATACATTATTATGAGTGCAGAGAAGTAGATTATTAGTGCAGAGAAATAGATTATTATGAGTGCAGAGAAATACATTATTATGAGTGTGAGAGAAATAGATTATTATGAGTGCAGAGAAATACATTGAGAAGTATGAGTGTGAGAAATAGATTATTATGAGTGCAGAGAAATACGTGTATGAGTGTGAAATACATTATTATGAGTGCAGAGAAATAGATTATTATGAGTGCAGAGAAATAGATTATTATGAGTGCAGAGAAATACATTATTAAGGTGTAGAAAGCTGATTATTATGAGTGTAGAGAAATGAATTTATTATGAGTGCAGAGAAATAGATTATTATGAGTGTAGAGAAATAGATTATTAGCAATTGCAGAGAAATAGGTGTAGATTGCAGAGAAATACATTATTATGAGTGCAGAGAAATACAAAACATGAGTGTAGAGAAATAGATTATTATGAGTGTAAATACATTATTATAGTGTAAAATACATTATTATGAGTGCAGAAATAGATTATTATGAGTGCAGAGAAATAGATTATTATGAGTACAGAGAAATAGATTATTATGAGTGAAGAAATACATTATTATGAGTGTAGAGAAATACATTATTATGAGTACAGAGAAATAAAGATTATTATGAGTGCAGAGAAATAGATTATTATGAGTGCAGAGAAATACATTATTATGAGTGTGAAGAGAATGATTATTATGAGTGTAGAAATAGATTATTATGAGTGAGAAATAGATTATTATGAGTGTAGAAATAGGTATTAGCAGTGCAGAAATACATTATTATGAGTGTAAGAAATACATTATTAGCAGTGCAGAGAATAGATTATTATGAGTGCAGAGAAATATAGATTATTATGAGTGCAGAGAAATAGATTGTGTAAGTGCAGAGAAATACATTATTATGAGTGTAGAAATGAAAAGCTGAAACATGAGTGCAGAGAAATAGGTGTATTATGAGTGCAGAGAAATGGTGGGAGTTATTATGAGTGCAGAGAAATGCATTGTATAGTGTAGAGAAATAGATTATTATGAGTGCAGAGAAATACATTATTATGAGTGTAGAAATAGATTATTATGAGTGCAGAGAAATACATTATTATGAGTGTAGAGAAATACATTATTATGAGTGCAGAGAAATAGATTATTGAGTGCAGAGAAATAGATTATTATGAGTGCAGAGAAATACATTATTATGAGTGTAGAGAAACAGGTATTATGAGTGTAGAGAAATAGATTATTATGAGTGCAATGAGTATGAGTGCAGAGAAATAGATTATTAGGTACAGAGAGAAATACATTATTATGAGTGCAAATGAAATAGATTATTATGAGTGCAAATAGATTATTATGAGTGCAGAGAAATACATTATTATGAGTGTAGAGAAATAGATTATTATGAGTGCAGAGAAATACATTATTACATAGTGTAGAGAAATAGATTATTATGAGTGTAGAGAAATGGGTGTGGGTGTAGAGAAATACATTATTATGAGTGTAGAGAAATAGATTATTATGAGTGTAGAGAAATACATTATTATGAGTGTAGAGAAATAGATTATTATGAGTGTAGAGAAATAGATTATTATGAGTGCAGAGAAATAAGTGTGTATGAGTGCAGAGAGAGAAATACATTATTATGAGTGTAGAAATAGTGTATTATGAGTGCAGAGAAATACATTATTATGAGTGTAAGAAGAAATAGATTATTATGAGTGTAGAAGAAATAGATTATTATGAGTGCAGAGAAATAGATTATTATAGGTACAGAGAAATACATTATTATAGTGTAGAGAAATAGATTAATGAGTGCAGAGAAATACATTATTATGAGTGTAGAGAAATAGATTATTATGAGTGTGAGAAATACATTATTATGTAGTGTAGAGAAATAGATTATTATGAGTGTAGAGAAATAGATTATTATGAGTGTAGAGAAATAGATTATTATGGTCAGAGAAATACATTATTATTATGAGTGTAGAGAAATAGATTATTATGAGTACAGAAATACATTATTATAGGTATGAGAAATAGATTATTATGAGTGTAGAGAAATAGATTATTATGAGTGTAGAGAAATGATTATTATGAGTGCAGAGAAATAGATTATTATGAGTGCAGAGAAATACATTATTATGAGTGTAAATAGATTATTATGAGTGTAAGAGAAATAGGTGTATAGTGTAGAGAAATAGGTGTATAGTGCAGAGAAATAGATTATTATGAGTGCAGAGAAATACATTATTATGAGTGTAGAAAAATAGATTATTATGAGTGTAGAGAAATAGATTATTATGAGTGCAGAGAAATAGATTATTATAAAGGTACAGAGAAATACATTATTATGAGTGTAGAGAAATGATTATTATGAGTGCAGAGAAATACATTATTATAGTGTAGAAATAGATTATTATGAGTGTAGAGAAATACATTATTATGAGTGTAGAGAAATAGATTATTATGAGTGTAGAAATAGATTATTATGAGTGTGAAATAGATTATTATGAGTGTAAATACATTGTATGAGTGTAGAGAAATAGATTATTATGAGTGCAGAGAAATACATTATTATGAGTGTAGAGAAATAGATTATTATGAGTGCAGAGAAATACGGCAATATGAGTGAGAAATAGATTAGCTATGAGTGTAGAAATACATTATTAGTGTAGAGAAATAGATTATTATGAGTGTAGAAATAGATTATATAGTGTAGAGAAATACATTATTAGTGAGAAATAGATTATTATGAGTGTAGAGAAATAGATTATTATGAGTGCAGAGAAATA
>JBBBDQ010017755.1:0-27870 GCA_037127315.1 Ascarosepion bandense | reverse complement strand
TGTTAGTAAAATATGAAAAGAAGAGAGTCAGCGAAGCTCAGAAAGAAGAGTCAGTGAAAATGAAGAGAGAGAGAGAGAAGTCACTAAAAATGAAGAGAGAGAGAGATGGTAAAAATAAAGAGAAGGAAAAGAGTCCAGTAGAATGAAGAAGAAAAGAGTCGGTGGAAGTTTAAAAGAGAGATAATTGGTAAATAAACAGTTACTTCTTCCAAAAGATTATTGTTGTTATTTTTTAATGTTGTCTCTTTCAGAGCATAAATGATCATGGCTCTCCTTTGTTGTGATGATGTTGCATCTTTTGAAAAAGGCACCTGTTGTCTCAAATCACTTTTCCCGTATCAATCTAAGAACATTATGAGATTCAGATCATGAGTGAATGGCGATGTTATGCCTCCATTCATCTTCTCACAGGGTCTCAGACTGAAGAATGCCGGCATCAAGTGCCTTGATAATGATGCCCTGAGTCAAGAGAGCAGTTGCTGAAAGAACTGACGTCGAGCAACAAGTCTCTGCATCATGCTACATAAACAACACTCAGTCTTAGGCACCATCAAGCACAACCGACCATACCTTGTATCTGGCCACCTAACTCCACAAATTACAAGCCTTGAGCAAGAAACCAACCAAACTCTTCGTAACACCAACGATGAACGGAAGATAAGGATTACAGCAGTATTCACCAGTTTAAACAGGAAAATGACTATATCAAATCCATTGCCAAGTCTAACACTATTAAATTGACTCTGCTTACGGGGCAGAAGTTTTCCCACCTGAATCTATTTACACATATACAAATCTGATCTTCGGATAAGAGTTCTATCCACAAGGTCCCACCCGCTCTTTCTGATGTGCATTAATGATCTCCTCGACGCCATTAGATCCCAAGTGAGCATGTATGCAAATGGCCCCAACAATCTGCTCTCGCATCGATCAAAAACCACGTGTGGGCATTCGTGAACACAGAGTGACGAAAGGACACTCTGATGTGGTAGCCTGGGTTGAGAAATGGCTGGTTTTGTTATGTTATGTTTAAAAAGATTATGGCACAGGGCTTAAAGAAAATGGGAGGGGGAACAAAACTTGGGGTGGTCTTCAGTACTCTATCTTATACCTAGCCTAATCAAATTCCGACCCATACATACGTTACAATTTTCTCAATCACCATAAGAATTTGTCCATCAACACTCATACACATATACGTACACAAAATATACATAAAAACCATACCAGGGACTATTAAAACGCCCCAAATGTACATGAGTTGTGACAAATATATTAAAAATAGATTTAAAAATTGGTGCATGAAATGACATGATGGGAAGGGGAATGAGAAACAAATCCCCCAAACTAAAAACAATTTCAGTAGAACATCATATACAAGGTGTTAGTGAACCAAACACACACATGATCGAGAGCCGCTGTATTCTGTCTTCAAGAAGACGCGGAAATCAAGAAGCATATGAGAGATGGAGTAGCAGAGAACAAAAATAAATTGGACTGGAGAATGTATAAGGCTGACCCAGCCGAGAATGAAACAGGACAAAATAACGATGGACTAGGGGATCTCGAACTGGATCATAACAAAAGTATTGGAGCCGGGAACAGGCTAGGACAACATACACTCACATTAACCATTTTAAAAGAATATCTACCTTAACTTCTTCACGGAAGGTTCGAGAATCCCGATGTGATTGGCAGATCTAAAAAAGAAAATCCAAGGCTGGCCCCGGTCACGAACCAAGGCTCGCCATATATCCACCTTTCGCAAAAGTCTGTCGGGCTATGCGTTTCGTTCGAGATTCATCTTCATTTTGAGCTGGTGCTCAAATATCGGATTAGATGCTGATCCGAGAACTGACAACATGAACTTCCTCCAGTCGCGTCGTCCTGTCACCATTCCATTCTAGCCGAAGCCAGCGGCGTCAGAAACGCATCACTTTCACTCGAGTACCGGGGCAACATTGTCCACAGCATGCGCGGTCAGCCGAAGCACGAGCTCCCGCGGCGGCGTAAGGCAGTCAACTCGCCATTGCGCGCGGCGAACGGGCGCGAACAATGGAAGAGGCGTGCGCGAACGTCTCCTTAATTCCGAGTTGCAACGTTCCCCGTCTGGCAAATCCGCCAGGCCCGTTGCGAAACGCTTGTCGTTGAGGACTCGACCATTCCGAACCGTCGCCGGGTCAGGAAAACTCAGGATTCTTTTGACAATCACACCTGGCGCCTACAGGTAATGAGGGCAGCCCTCGCCTCCCGTTGTACCGAGCTTACTCCACAGCTTATGCTTCCGGCACCCTCCACTAATCCCCGATAGAAGATTTTTCCTAGGCTGTGAAGGGTCACTGGACCGTGGAATAGCCTGTAAAGCCGCCAGACATTCGAGGAGGAATTCCCGGTCGCACCCAAGGCTTGACGGTCAATATGGGGTCGGGGGGCACGGCCAGTGGGTAAGGCAAAAGGGAACATGTCCCTCACCACCCCGCAAGCAACCGATCTTCCTCTAACGCGCGCCTGAGGAATGCCAACCTTGAAGCGAGCACGTGGCTCCCTCAAGTGTGGCATCCCAGACCCCTTGACACGGACAGAGCAACAGACTCCTTTGTCAATATGTATTTCGTCCTCTCCAAAGACAGGAGAATAGCAAACGCTCGAGCGCCTTCTCATGATCGTCACAAAGGGGAAGTACTGACGGCGTGAGGATCATGGGAAAGAGGTATGTGTTACACACCTCCGCCAAGCCCTTCACGGAGAGACCCCCGTCGACGCGGAAATCTTGACCGACCGCCGACCTTTGCCGAGCACTGACGGATTTTCTCCAACTGCGGGGTCCGGACCGAACCAAACTCCGAGAGCCGGTGACCGTCCAGGTAGCCTGAAAGCCCCCAGGAGGAAACTCCCCTTCGAACGCACCTAACCGCAAGCCGGATGACTTGTGCCGGTTAATTCTGGCCTATGCCTTCTCGTGCCATGCAAGCGCCTGGTGTACCGCCTCTGTGTCCCTGCCGGGAGGACACAAAGGTCGTTACACGTCATCGGCATGCAAAGCCCTGGCTCTGACTCCGCCAGGGACTTCAATTCCACACAGGACCGGACTGCGTCTCGTCCCTTAGCCGGCGAAGGAGGGCTCCAACGCCAAGACATAAAGGAGAGAAGACAGTGAGCCAACCCACACCATCAGACCGACCTAGACAGCGCAAAAGCGCCGACAACTCCCGAATTCTGTGCCACAGCCGGAGAGCGATACAGGCCAATCCAGCGACTGATCAGGTTTGAATCCGGCGGCCTGCAGGACAACAGGAGCTGGTGTCCATGGTCAATCTATCAAATGCCTTGGACTGATCTAAATTGATCAGCGCGGCCTCCTCGTCGTCTTCTACACCCTCTGTGATCGTGCGAATCAGAGTGAGTTGCTCTGAATTGTTCTCCTTCCACCAAGAACAAGTCTGATCCGGACTTAACAGAACTCGGCACTTCTTCTTGATTTCTCCCGTCGGGATCTTAATAAAATATTTTAACTCTGTGTTTAGCAAGGTGCTGGAGCCTGTCGTCGTCTAGTTTCCTCCCAACCTTCTTGCCTTTATAACGCGTGATCTGCGCCCATGGTGATCCGACAAGGATGGACCCCTGCCGAAACCAGTGGTTGAACACGACTGCCGAGCAGGACAAAAAGGTGCGACATCCTCGAGGAAGTACAATTCATAGGGCAAACCATCCAAACCTGGCGACTTGCCACTGCCGACGCTATTGAAAGCCACGTAGATTTCGTCCTCCATCGTCTCCCTTCCTGTGTCATCGCCGGCCGGCAAAAGCCGAGAAAGTCAGCCGGCCTTCTTGGTCCTCGTCCACGGAGACCAGGCTCCTTGGTAAATCGGTGTTCGAAATGCTGCCGGAACGCCTCACATGTGTCGGTCGACCTAAGGAGATGTCCCTCCGGGTCGCGTACCTCTCGAATGTACCGGTCGCCGGCTCGGCGAAATTCTTCCTTGCGCAGTTCCGCGCCCATTTTCCTGACTTCGGAAGACATCTTGCTTAACTTAGCTAATTTTAGTACATGTGGCGCCCCGCTGGTCAGAACGCTCCAGAGCGCCACAACTAAGGCTGTTTCTGGGGGAATCCCCACCAGCCTCCGCCCGGGCAAAAATTAGCTCTAAGTGTCTTTGCCTCCGCAACCTTATCTGGGTTGAGCCGCTGGCTATATTTGGTGGCGAAAGACCTAATGAGTCACTGGTTTAACCACCACTTGCCCAATGACTCGCTTAATTAACGCCGCTGAACTAGTTTTGTCAGCTGGTCACGAAGATCCATACCATCCAGTAAGGACTGGTTGAACACCAATAACCGGCCAACTAGAGCTAAAATCTGTACACGAGCTGCGTGATTTCTTGATCCGTGTAGCCTGACCAGTGGAACGTTGGACATTCTAAGGAGTCTATGTCGGCTCTCCACTAACACCCTATCCAGGTACTGATACCCGAGGTGGGGGGCCAACTACGCGTCCACGTCCACATATATTTGGGATGATCGACCCGGTATCTATCGACGGACAAATCGCCGACAAGATTGGTGAGCTACGATCACCTCCCCCCATAGCGCCCACTCCCTCTGTCCCATTTGGGGGTTGGGATAGCATTCCAGTCCCCAACTAAGATTAGCCACGTGTTCAGACCACCATGAAGGGCTCAGCCGAAAAGAAAGAACCGCTCACCTTGAACATTGAGCGCATAAACCGCAATCAATGGAACGACTTGCTTTCCTGCAATATCGGCCACGATCGGCCGGCCCTCGGCACCGGCTTGTAGACAAGGTCAACCGCTCGCGTCCAAGAAGTGCAGCTTAACCAATAAAGAAACACCTCTGGCCCGCCGGCTTCCCATGTGAATGGCGACAAAGTCGTCATCCAGCACACACAGGTCGACCTTGCCAAACTGATGGTCTCTTGGGTCACGCGGCCACATCCACTTAAATACAGCAAGAGGTCACGAAGCAGACGAGCCGCCTTTGATCCTGGGCCATGCCTTTCAGGCCAGCCCTGCTGATGTAGACATTTCTTAGGCCTGAAAAAAGAGAAACAGAAAAAAACGTACGCTTATTGGCTCTAATCACATACAGGGAAAAAATCTGGTGGATGGGACCCCGACGGACTGTCCCTAGGGACCCTGTGCACCTATATCGGACGTAATCCGTCCGTCTGGGACAATCCACCGACGTCCGTTGGGATAAGTTTACCACCCTGTAACAGGGGTGGAGCAATACGGGGAACATACGAACAATTCTTAGCCATTTTCTTAAATCAATTGTGTTTTCTTTTACCATTGATGGCTGAAAATGTTTTTGCGCCTCTGCAATATGGTCCCAGACCCACCAGGTTCCCCAGTATTCCCTAACCAGGGTGATGACACACTGGGGCCTGGGCAAAGTTCCTCAGGTCTTCCGTAGAGAGACCCTTCACAGAGGTCAATTTTTAAAGGGGCTTTAGGCTAGCCTTCGTCGCTGGAAGACCACTCTCCGAAATATTTTCTGGAACCTTCATCTGGAGCATCCCCCCACATGAGAGCTGAGCATTTTTTTCTTGGCCCGAGAGAGTGGGAAGTGGGGAAGGGAGGGAGCGGGGGTTGGCACTGGCTTTTGCCAAGGGGGTCAGTTTAAAACTGGAGACTCGAGCCTTGACGGGGAAAGCAGGAGGCTTCTTGCCTTGTCCGCATAAGTCACTCTTGGGGGACACCGGTAGAGACAGGCATTTCTCTTTATGCCTTTTCTCTCTCTGCTCCTGCTTCTCCGCGGGACTTTGGGCTGTCGTGCTCTTCCTCCGCTTCCTCGTCTCTCCACGATTGCGAGAGACGCTGCCTATCACACTCCATCTCCATATTGGGTAAGGGCTCTTCCCTTACAGGGCCTTTCGGTTGGGCTGGCGACCTCTTCACGGTGTCTCCTTCACCAGGGTCTCCTTCACCGGGGTCTCCTTCATGTCTTAGCCGGCGTTTTGGCAGGTGGCAGCACCTTCACCGGGGATGGTGTTTTGTTTCTTCTACCTACCTGCCATTCGCCTTCCTTATTCAGCAGCTGGAGCCGGTGCTGGTGATCTCGTCTTTGGTGTTGCCGTCTTCAGTTTTACCTTGCTCCTACTATGTAACAGCAGCTGGTTGAGCCTTTTACAGGGCAGGATTCTTGGTGGTGGGTTTTTGCTACATGTTCTGCCGCCCCGCAGACCCAACAGCACGGTTTTCTTCCCTCAACAATGATAAATACACGCGACCCCTGCAGGTGAGGATGTTGAATCCTTGGGAATGTTTTCCTTCCTGTAGTCACCTGCAGGGTCATGTCGCCTGTTAAGATGCAAGCTTTGGACCGCAGCAGCCTGACCACTATAATTGGCAGAGGCACCTATGTGGTCCTCTGGTATCCATGGGGACGCCATGCAGGGTAACCTTGATTTTTTTGGTTCCCATATACTCAGTGTGGAGTTGGAGCGTTTTGTCTCCAAAACTACCCCAATTAGTCTTTTGGCTTCCTCCCTTGATACCAGCAGGACGTCCATAATAGTTGCTCTTCCTCGCCACGGCCTAGCATTTAGTTTCCAGAGCTGATAACGCCTCCTCAAAAACTTCTCTGGTTACTCCGCAATTTGTGCGTCTTAATATCCTTCGTTATCAGCGTGATGATCCGCACTTCCCCTGTATTTGCGCTAGTTGTTCCGGAACTGAGACCAGCTCAGTTCCCTTAATATACTGCGCATGTTCGCTTTCATCTCGTCATAAAAATCTTCATTCTTCATAACGATCACCCTGCTCCACCCCGAGGTCGATGGTTTGGGGGGATGCTGCCCTGCTACGGACGCTACCGGAAGGTGACTCCGTAGCGGTAGTTTTGTAGTCCACCTCCTTTCCTCCCACCGAGGCGTGGTGGGAGGAACTACTTCCCCAGGCCCTTCCGAAGACGCCTCCCAAGAGGCCGAACCACGGACGCTTTGTCTTCCGGCGTTTCGCGTTTTACGCTACTTTTGCGCGGGCCTGAGCAATAAACTTGGCTGGAACACAATTGTCCAGAAACAAAGGCTGGTAAATATCACTATGGAACGAATACTACACTTTGATGCTCTGCCATTACCACACAACACAAGATTGGTGGGAAATGGCTAGTTTTGTTGTCTTGTATTACGAAAATTCTTTGGCACAAGGCCGAAAAATGGGAGGGGGAACGAGCTTGGGGTGGTCTTTGAGCGCCTATCTTATACCCCTAGCCGGTCCGGATTCACGACCCATACATACGTTACAATTTTCTCAATATCCACATAAGAATTTGTCCATCAACACTCATATATCGTACACCCAATACGCAAAAACCATGCAGGGACACAAAACGCCCCAAATGTACATAAAAATTTGTGACAAATATAATACAAAAATAGATTTAAAAATTGGTGCATGAAATGACATGATGGGGAAGAGGAATGAAGAAACAAAAATCCCCAAACTAAAAACAATTTCAAATGAACATCTCATATACAAGGTGTTAGTAGGAGCCCAAACACACCCATATTAATTAAAGAGACCGCTGTGTTCTGTCTTCAAGAAGACAAATCGAAAGCACTCTTTCTAAGGGGAATATAGAGTACAGCAGAAGACAAAATAAATTGGACTGGAGAATGTATAAGGCGGTAGCCGAAGATAGGCAGGACAAAATAACGATGGACAAAGGGGATCTCAGGCGGATCACCAACAAAGTATTGGAGCCGAGAACGAGCTGAGACAACCCATACACTCACATTAACCGTTACACAAAACCTCCTACATATGCAGGAAGGTTCAAAGATCCCCCGATGTGATTAGCGAATCTAAAAAATAAGCTCAGCCCCGGTCCACACAACCGAGCCGCTGCATGTATCCACCTTTCGCAAAGTCTGTCGGGTGCAGCCGTTTCCGTTCGAATCTAATCTTCATTTTGGCTGGTGCGCCAAAATGTCGGATTGAATCCTGGTCGAACGACCGCCCCGCAAGACTTCCTCCAGTCGCGTCGTCCATATCACCATTCTAGCCGAAGCCAGCAGCGTCAGAAACACCATCCGCTTCCTCCAGAAGTGCGAGAGGCCTTACATTGTCCACAGCGTATGCATGATCAATAGCTTTAGCTCCGCGGCATGACAAACGGTCTGTCGCCGACACGCGCCCACAACGGGCGAACGCGCGAACAATGGAAAGGCGTGCGCAGACGTCTCCCTTAATTCCAAGGTTACCGCGTTCACAATCTGGCAAATCCGCCAGGCCCATTGCGAAACGCTTGTCATTGAGAGACAAACCATTCCAGGCCAATCGCCAGGTCAGAGAAAACTCAGAGTTGCTGAGCCGTCTGCACCTGGCGCCCAAGCTCAATGAGAGCGGTACTCCACTCTCGACGCCTGGCTGCTCACGGCTTATCACCGGCACCCTCACAATCCCGATAGAAGATTTTCCTAGGCTGTAAAGGTCACTGTGACCGTGGAATGGCCTGTAAACGCAGGCATTCGAGAATTTCAGTGCCGAGCCTGACGGTCAGCTTCTGAATTGAGGCATGGTAAGGCAAGGGGAACATGTCCCTCACTACCCACCAAGCAACCGATCTTCCTCTAGCATGAGGAATGCCAACCTTAGAAGCGACGTGGCTCCTCAGTGGCAGCATCCCCAGAGCCCACCAGCTGGACGGAAGCAACAGACTCCTTTGTCAGCCATGCACGTCCTCTCCAAAGACAGGAGAATAGCAAGAGCAACTCGAAGCCTGTCTCATGATCATGCAAAAGGGAAGTACCTGACCATTGAAGGATCATGGGAAAAGAAGTATGTAATACACCTCCGCCAAGCCTTCACGGAGAGACCCCGTCGACGCCAAATCTTGACCGACGCGCCGACGGCACCGGTACTTCTGACCAGTTTTCCAACTGTAAGTCGGACCGAACCAAACTCCGAGGAGCTTGACCGGCCCGTCCGTCCAGCTGAAGGGCCCCGGAAACTCCCTTCCAGGCACCTAACCGCAAGCCGGATGACTTGTCGCAGTTAATTCTGGCTAATACCTTCTCGGCAGCCACCGTACAAGCGCCTGGTGTGCCGCCTCTATATCCCTGCAGGGGGACACAAAGGTCGTTACGTCGTCGGCGTACACAGAAACCTTTCAACCGAGCTCCGCCAGGGACTTCCAATTCCACGCGGGACCGGACTGCCGTCACAATCCCTTAGCCGGCGGAGGGGGCTCCAACGCCAAGACATAAAGGAGGAGAAGACAAGTACAGACCCTGTCGGACGACTGAACGGCCTGGCGCCGACAACTTCCCGTTCACCTGTACCACAGCCCGGGGGAAACGATGAAGGCTAATCGGCATTGAAGTCGGGTTTGAATCCGGCGGCCTGCAGGACGGCGACCAAGGCGGCCATGGTCCAATCTATCAAATGCCGCTTAGACTGATCTAAATTGATCAGCGCGGCCTCATCGTCGTCTTCACACCCTCTATGATCGTGCCGAATCAGGGCGGGTTGCTCTGAATTGTTCTCCACCACGAAACAGAGCCAGTCCGGTTCAACAGAGACTCGGCAACTAGCTGCAAGCGATTCGTCGGGATCTTGGCCACGTCTTTAACTCTGTGTTTTGCATGAAGTTGTAAACCTGTAATCGTCTAGTTCCTCAACCTTCTTGCCTTTTCTCAACAGCGTGATCACGCCCCTGGTGATCCATTCGGGATGGACCCTGCACAGAAACCAGTGGGTGGAACACGACTGCCAAGAGCAGGACAAAAAGGTGCGACATCCTCAAGTACAATTCATAGGGCAAACCATCAAAACCTGGCGACTTGCCACTGTGACCTTCTTCAAAGCCACGTGAATTTCGTCCTCCGTAATCTCCTTCATAATGACACGCCAGCCAGCAAAAATGAGAAAGTCAGCCAAATAACCATGATCATAATGGAGACCAGGCTCCTTGGTAAATCGGTGTTCAGTACCTTGGAACACTTATCGCACATATTGATCCCAGGGTCCAGCCCTGAGAATGTCCCTCCAGGTGCTGGTGCCTCTCGAATGTGCCAGTCATGACTCAGCAGGTGCTGCTATGCCTGAGATTGCCCATTTTCACAACTTCAGAAAGACATCTTGCTTAACTTAGCCCTAATTACCTGGCCCATGTGGCACCCGCCTAATCCAGACGCTCCAGACACTCTGTGTAAAACTGTTCTAGGGAATCACCAGCCTCCGCCCGGGCAATTAGCTCTAAGTGTGTTGCCTCCACCAGCCTTCCTCTGGGTTGAGCCATGGCTATATTTGGTGGCAGAATACAATGAGTCCTTAGGAATAACCACCGCTTACTCCCAATGACTTGTGGTCTTCCGCTGAACTAGTTTTGTCAGCTGGTCAAAGTCCTGCTGTCCAGTAAGGACTGGTGTGAACTTCAATAGCCAGCCAACCTGAGCCCTGCGTCTAACACCACACGGGCTGGGCAGTTTGTGATCCGTGCCAGCCTAACCAGTGGAACGTTGGACGTTCTAAGAAGTCTGTGTCAGCCTCTCACTAACACCCTATCCAGGTACGCTGATGCCGGGCCCAGGGCAGCCTGCGTACGTCCATGCTCCTTCCGGATGATCTGACCGGTGACATCTGTCCGACGAGACCAAAATCGCCTGGAAGCCAGATTGACCAGGCTGCAGTCACCACTCCACCCTGTTTGCCCTCCTCTATCCCATTTGGAGGTTGGGATGGCATTCCAGTCCCCAACTAAGATTGGCTTCGTGTTGAATGCCCTGGAAAGAGGAGCTCTGACAGCCCGAAAAGACACGCTCACCATGAACATTGGGCACATAAATATGATCAGCCCAGGCATTGCTTTTCCTGCCCAATATCGACACGGTCAGCCGGCCCCTCTTGTGGCAACAAGCAACATGGACAAAAGATCCCAACCCTCGCGTCAGGGGTGCCTTCGCCAACAAAAAACACCTCTGGCCCGCCGGCTCCCATATGCTTTAGAACAAGCTTGTCAAAGTCGTCATCCAACACACGGAGGTCGACTTCATAAACAAGTGAGTCTCTTGGATCATGGCCACATCCCATAAATGGAAACAAGAGGTCACAGGGCGGGAACGAGCCGCCACGCCCGATCCACTCAGGCCATACACATTCAAACTGGCTGCCTCTTGGTAGACATTTCTTAGGCCTGAAAAAGACAAAGAAAAAACAGCCGGCAACAGCTCTCGTCGCCTGGGGAAAAAAATCTCCAGTGGCTGGGACCCCGACGGCCTGTCCCTGGGGACCCTGTACCTGTCAGACCGTCGTTCGTCCATCCCAGGACAATACCGCCGACGTCCGTTGGATAAATTAATTTTACCTATACCTGCATGGGGGTGGAGTAATACAGAGAACCTCCCCGAACAATTTTTAGCCATTTTCTTGGCTCTGGTGAATATTTCTTTGATAGCCATTTAAATTGGTATAATGCTTCCGGACCTCTGCGATGTGGTTGAACCCATGATTTAGTATTCTCAACAGGGTGATGACACCTGAGGCCTGGGCAAAGTTCCTCCGGGTCTTCCGTAGAAGACCCTTCACAGAGGTCAATTTTAAAAAGAAACTCGGTAGCCTTCGTCACTGAGAAGACCACTCCTCCAAAATATTTTCTGGAACCTTCATCCAGGGCATCCCCACACCGGGAGGAGCATTTCTTGGCCCACGAGAGGGTGGGAGTGAGAGAAGGGGGTGAGATTTTGATTGTTTTTACCAAGGGGGTCAGTTTAAAAACTGAGGCTGAGAGCCTTAAACGGGAAGCAGGAAGGCTTCTTGCCCTTGTCCACCTGGGAGTCCCTTCTTACAGGGGACACCATTGAGAACGAGCATTTCTCTTTGTACACTTTCTCTCTCTTTCTCCTGCTTCTCCGCCGGGACTTTGGGCTGTCGTCGCTCTTCCTCCGCTTCTCATTCTCCACGTTTGAGAGACTGCCTATCCACCTCCATCTATGTGGGTGGGGCTCTTTTCCTTACGAGAACCCCTTTCCGGTTGGGCTGACGACCTCTTCACCGGTGTCTCCTTCCCAGGGAATTCCTTCATCTTAGCCGGCGTTTTAGCAGGTGGCACCTTCGCCGGGGATGGTGTTTATTCTTCTTCCTGCCTACCACCTGCCATTCCTTCCTTATTCAACGGCTGGAGCCGGTGCTGGTGATGCCGTCTTTGGTGTTCGCCGTCTTCGGTTTTGCTGCTCCTGTAGCTGCTTGGCTGGTTGGGCCTTTGGGGCGGGATTCTTGGTGGGCAGGTTTTTGCTACATGTTCCGCCGCCCGCGAACCCAACAGCACGGCTTCCTGCCCTCTACAATGATAAATAATGCGCGGCCCCTGCAGAGCAGGGATGTTCGGAATTTTTCTGATATTTTCCTTCGATATGGTCAACTACCGGGAGTCATGTCGCCTGTTAGATTCCTTTGACAGACCTGGCGAAAACACAGGCCACACTGCTAATTGGCGAAAAAGGCACCTATGTGGTCCTCTACAATGTCCTTAGGGACGCCATGCAGGGTAACCTTGATTTTTTGGTTCCATATGCTCGAGTGTGGAGTTGGAGCGTTTGTCTCCAGAACTACCCGAACTGGTCTTTGGCTTCCTCCGCTGATGCCAGCAGGACGTCCCACGGCATTGTCTTCCCCCTCCGCCCCATTATCGTTTAGTTTTGAAACTGATAACGCCTCCTCAAAAACTTCTCTGGTTACTCCACCAATTTGTGCGTCTTAATATCCTTCGTTATCGGCGTGATGATCCGCACTTCTATTTGCGCTAGTTGTTCCAGGAACTGAGACTAGCTCAGTTCCCTTAATGTACTGCGCATGTTTCGCTTTCATCTCTGCGTCATAAAAATCTTCATTCTTCTTAACGATCTTTCCCCATAACCCACCCCGAGGTTGATGGTTTGGGGGATGCTGCTGCTGCTACGGACGCTACGGAAGGTGACTCCGTGTCGGTGGTTATGATCACCCTCCTTTCCTCCACCAGGAGCCGTGGTGGGGAGGAACTACTTCCCCCCAGGCCCTTCCGAGGCCCTTTCCAAGAGAGCCGAACCACGGACGCTTGTCTTCCAGCATTCGCGTTTTACCACTTCTTTTGCGCAGGCCTGAGCAATAAACTTAGGCTGAACACAATTGTCCGAGAAACAAAAAAGAGCTGGTAAATATCACTATGGAACAGATACTACACTTTCGGTCCTCTGCCATTTACCTGCACAACACAAGATTGGTAGGAAATGACTGGTTTTTAAACCTGTCTTGTATTACCGAAGATTGTGGCACAAGGCCGAAAAAAAATGGGAGGAACAAAACTTGGGGTGGTCTTCAGTACTCCTCTTATACCTAGCTAATCGGATTCACGACCCATACATACATTTAAGTTTCTCAATCACCATGGGAATTTGTCCATCAACATGTACATATCGTACACCAAAAGTAAAAACCATACCAAGGACCTACAAGCACTTCACAATCATGCACTGTAAAATTTGTAATAAAATATATTTTAAAAATGAGTTAAAAATTGGTGCATGAAATGACATACAGTGGGAAGGGGGAATGAAGAAACAAAAATCCCCAAACTGAAAACAAATTTCAGAGCGAACATCATATGCAAAATTGATGACAAGACCCAAACACACCCACATAATTAAGGGCACTTTATTCTGTCTTGAAAGACAAAATCAAGAAGCACTCTTTCAAGGGGAATGGAGATGGCAGAGAACAAAAATAAATTGGACTGGAGAATGTATAAGGCTGACAGCCGAGAATGAAACAGGACAAAATAACGACAGACAAAGGGGATCTCGAACTGGATCATAACAAAAGTATTGGACGGGAACAGGCTAGGACAACCATACACTCACATTAACTGGAGGTACACAAAGAATAATCTCTTCTTCTTAAGGAAGGGTTTAGAGAATCCCCCGATGTGGATGTAGATCTGAAAATCAGTAGCCCCGGTCACACGAACCAGGCTCGCTGCATGTATCCACCTTTCGCAAAAGTCTGTCGGGTGCAGCCGTTTCCGTTCAGTTCTAATCTTCATTTTGAGCTGGTGCTCAGAAATATCCAGATGAATCCTGATCCAGACGACCGCCTAAGACTTCACTCGGTCGCGTCGTCCATATCACCATTCTAGCGGCCAGCAGCGTCAGAAACACCATCCGCTTCACTCCAGAGTACGGGGGCAACACATTGTCCACAGCGTATGCGCGATCGTAAAGGCACGAGCTCCCGCGACGCAGCCGCAGACGGTCAACTCGCCGACACACGCCCACAACGGGCGAACGCGCGAACAATGGAAGGCGTGCTGGAACGTCTCATAATTCCAAAGGTTGCAACGTTCACAATCTGTAAATCCGCAGGCCATTGCCGAAACGCTTGTCATTGAGAGACAAACCGTTTCGAGCCAATCACCTTGAGTCAGAGAAAACTCAGGAGGTTGCTGAGCCAATCTGCACCTGGCGCCCAAAACTAATGAGAGCGGTACTCCACTCTCGACATGCGAAACTTACTCGACTTATCCTTCACGGCACCTCCTCGTCCCGATGATTTTCCTGGGCTGTGAAAGGTCACTGGACCGTGGAATGGCCTGTAAAGCCGCCGAACATTCGAGAGGAATTTCAGTCGCACCAAGGCCTGACGGTCAGCCATAGGGTCAGGGGCAGCCGATGGTGAGCAAGGGACATGTCCCTCACTACCCTGTAAGCAGCTTGATCTTCCTCTAACAGCGCCTGAGGCCACCGACGCTTCAAACGGCACGTGGCTCTCCGTGTGGCATCCCCAGACCCCCCCCCTTGACACAGACGGAGAGCATGAACTCCTTTGTCGACCATGTGTTTGCGTCCTCTCCAAAGACAGGAGAATAACCAAACGCCGACTTATTCTCATGATCGTCACAAAGAAATGCTGACGGCGAGTAAGGATCGTAAGGAAAGAGGTATGTGTACACACCTCCGCCAAACCCTTCACGGAGAGATTTGCGTCGACGCCGTCTTGACCGACGCGCCGACCTTTGCCAATGCTTCTGACCAGTTTTCTCCAGCTGTAAGTCCGGACCGAACCAAGCTCCGAGGAGCTTGACCGGCCCGTCCGTCAGCTGAAGGGCCCCGGGAGGAAACTCCCTTCCAGGCACCTAACCGCAAGCCGGATGACTTGTCGCAGTTGGTCTGGCCCCTGTCACCTTCTCGTACCGTACAAGCGCCTGGTGTGCCGCCTCTATGTCCCTGCGGGAGGACACAAGGTCGTTACACGTGCTCGCGTACGCAGAAACCTGGCTCGAGCTCCGCCAGGGACTTCAATTCCACGCAGGACCGGACTGCCCGTCTCGTCCCTTAGCCGGCGAAGGAAGGCTCCAACGCCAAGGACGCAAAGGAGAAGACAGTGGACAACCCTGTCGGACCCGACCTGAACTTGACGCAAGCGCTTGACGACTTCCCGTTCACCATGCCACAACCCGGGGGAGCGATACGAAGCTAATCCAGCGGCTGGAAATGGGTTTGAATCCGGCGGCCTGCAGGACGGCAGCCAGGTAGCCATGGTCAATCTGCTCGATACTTGGACTGATCTAAATTGATCGGCATGACCTCATCGTCGTCTTACCCTCTGTGATCGGCTTCGCGAATCAGAAAGTTACTGGGTTATACAGATTGCTTCTCCCCTTTACAGAACAAGTCTGATCCGGTTCAGAGACTCGGCAACTAACGCAAGCGATTCGTCAGGATCTTGGCCAAAATCTTTAACTCTGTTTAGCCTTTGGAGACAGGCCTGTAATCGTCTGGTTCCCTCCCAACCCTTCTTGCCTTTTCTCCAACAGCGTGATCCGCCCCTGGTGATCCGACCGGGGATGCGGACCCCCTGCCGAAACCAGTGGTTGAACGACTGCAAAACGAGACAAAAGGTGCCGTCCTCAAGTACAATTCATAGGGCAAACCGTGGAAACCTGGCGACGCCTGCCGACCTTCTTCAAAGCCGTAGATTTCGTCCTCCGTGACCTGCCTTCGCAATAGCCGCTTCGGCCGGCAAAAGCCGAAAGTCAGCCAAATAGCTGCGAAAGTCCTCGTCCCGGAGACCAGGCTCGCGGGAAATGAAATCGGTGTTCGAAATGCTGCTTGGGAACACCCTCGCACATGTCGTCGGTCGACCTAAGGAGATGTCCCTCCCGGGTCGCACGACTCTCAGATAGCACCCGGTCGCCGGCTCAGCGGTTTCCTTCCCTTGCGCAGTTCCGCCCATTTTCACCAGCTTCGGAGGACATCTTGCTTAACTTAGCCCTGGTGCCTGGCCATGTGGCGCCCGCTAGTCGGGCGCTCCAGGGCCTCCCTGGCTAAGGCTGGCTACAGGAATCCCCACCGGCCTCCGCCCGGGCAGTCAGCTCTAAGTGTCTTTGCCTCCGCAGCCTTATCGGGATTGTGAGCCGCTGGCTATGTTTGTGGTGGCAGAAAGACCTAATGGAGTCCTTAAAGACCCAACACACCACTTACTCTAATGACTCGCTGATTAACGCCCGCTGAACTAGTTTTGTCAGCTGGTCACGAAAGTCCGCCTGTCCAGTAAGGACTGGTTGAACTTCAATAACCCAGCCAACCTGAGCCTAAAATCTAACACCACACGGGCACAAACGAGTTTGTGATCCGTGTAGCCCTAACAGTGGAACGTTGGACATTCTAAGAAGTCTATGTCGGCTTCTCCTCACCTAACACCTATCCAGGTACGCTGATACCCGGGTAGAGGGCCAACTACGCGTCCACGTCCACATGCTCCCCTTTGGATGATGGTGGTATCTATCGACAGAACCAAAATCGCCGACGAATTGACCAGGCTACGATCACCACTCACCACTTCTAGCGCCCCTCCCTCTATCCCATTTGAGGGTTGGGATAGCATTCAGTCCCCAACTAAGGTTATTACGTCTTGAATACTGTGAAGGGCTCCAACAGCCGAAAAGAGAACACGCTCACCTTGAACATTGGGCTAGTGCAATCGACCGGAACGACTTGCTTTTCACTGCAATATCGGCCGATCAGCCGGCCCTCGGCACCGACATGAATAAGGTCAACCCTCGCGTCCAGGGTACGCTTAACCAACGAAAACACCTCTGGCCCGCCGGCTCACATATGCTGAATAAACGACAAGGTCGTCGGCCAACACACACACGAGTCGACTTCGCAAACGAAGTGAGTCTCTTGGATCGCGTACATCCACGTACGACAAGAGGTCACGAAGCAGGCGAGCCGCCTTGCCCCGATCCCTCAGGCCATACGCATTCAGAAGCTGGCTATCTTGATAGACATTTCTTGAAACTGAAAAAAGAAGAAAACAGAAAAAACATGCAACAACGGCTCTAAGCTCCCTTACGGGAAAAAAATCTCTGGTGGCTAGGGACCCCGACGGCCTGTCCTAGGGACCCTGTACCTATATCGGATGTCGTTGTCCGTCCAGGACAATACCGCCGACGTCCGTTGAATGATTAATTTTACCACCCTATGTAAACAGGGGTGGAGTAATAGGGAACCTCCCCGGGCAATTTTTAGCCATTTTCTCGGCTCTGGTGAATATTCTTTGACCATATTTAAATTGGTATGATAGCCTGGACCTCTGCGATATGGTCCCGAACCCGCGGGTTCCCCGGTATTCTAACCAAGGGTGATGACACCTGGGGCCTGGGCAAAGTTCCTCGGGTCTTCCGTAGAGAGACCCTTCACGAGATCAATTTTTAAAGAAGCTTCAGTAGCCTTCGTCGCTGGAAGAGGCCTCCTCCAAAATATTTTCCGGAACCTTCATCTAGGCATCCCCACGCGGGGAGGCATTTTCTTAGCCCGAGAGGTAGGAGTAGGAGAAAGGGGAGGAGTAGGGTTATGGCACTAACTTTTACCAAGGGGGTCGGTTTAAAAAACTGAGGACTGGGAAGCCTTAAGCGGGGAAGCAGGAAAGGCTTCTTGCCTTGTCCGCATAAGTCCTTCTTACAGGGGACACCGGTAAAGACAAACATTTCTCTTTGTACACTTTTCTCTCTCTGCTCCTGCTTCTCCGCCAGGACTTTAGGCTGTCGTGCTCTTCCTCCGCTTCCTCGTCTCCCGCGATTGTGAGAGACGCTGCCCCTATCCACACTCCATCTCCATATTGGGTGCGGGGCTCTTTTCCTTACGGGAACCCCTTTCCGGTTGAGGAGCTGGCGACCTCTTCACCGGTGTCTCCTTCACCGGGGACTCCTTCATCTTGGCCGGCGTTTTGGCGGGCAGCACAGCCGCTGAGGATGGTGTTTTAATTCTTCTTCCTGCCTACTGCCGTTCTTCCTTGTTGGCAACTCAGACCGGTGCTGGTGATGCCGTCATTGGTGTTGCCGTCTTCAGTTTGCCTTGCTCCACTGCTGGCTGCTTGGCTGGTTAGGCCTTTAGGGCAGGATTCTTGGTGGAGCAGGTTTTGCTACATGTTCCGCCGCCCGCAGACAACACTTTAGGTTTTCTTCCTTCAACAATTATGAATATTACTTGTTACCAGGTGAGATGTTGAGTGCGAAATGTTTCTTCGTTATAGTCACCTGCAGGGTCATGTCGCCTGTCAAGATACCTGCTCTGGACCGTGAGAAACACAGGCCACCTTTCCATAATGGGCAGCACCTATTGTGGTCCTCCACAATGTCCATGGGGACGCCATGCAGGTAACCTTGATTTTGGTCCCCATACTCCAGTGTGGGTTGGAGCGTTTAGTCCCAAGAACTACCCCAATTAGTCTTTGGCCTCTGCTGATGCCAATGGACGTCCCACGTAGCATTGCTCTTCCTCGCCACAGCCTAGCATTTGGTTCAGAGCTGATAACGCCTCCTCAAAAGCTTCTCTGGTTACTCCCTGCCAATTTGTGCGTCTTAATAACCATTATCAGCGTGATGATCCACTTCCTAACTTCCGCTAGTTGTTTGGAGACACAAGACAACTCGGTTCCCTTAATGTACTGCACCTGTTTCGCTTTCATCTCGTCATAAAAATCTTCATTCTTCGCAACGATCCTTCCTATCACCCGAGGTTGATGGGTTTGGGGGATGCTGCCACTGCTACAGACGCTGCAGAGGTGACTCCCGTGGCGGTGGCTGCAGTCACCCTCCTTTCCCTATCCCGAGGGCCGTGGTGGAGGGAACTACTTCCCCCAGGCCCTTGGGGCCTGCCTCTTAAAGAGGCCGAACCACAGACATGCTGTCTTCCGGCATTTCATGAATTTTACCGCTACTTTGCATAGGAGCTGAACAATAAACTGAGCTGGAGAACACAATTGTCGGGGAAACAAAGAGCTGATAAATGTCACTATGGAACAATCCTGCCGCACAGTCCTCTTGCCATTTACCACACAACACAAGATTGGTGGAAATGGCTGGTAAGTTTCAATGCTTCTGAGCAAGCTGTTATCCAACTAACCACCATGAACAATCACATCTGCCTCCCAGTAGCATGGGACAGGCTAACCTCCAGAAATGTAAAATACTGCCGCCTCTTGACACTTGCTTTCAACCCGGACCTCAAATGGAATGACTATATCCAGATCCTGGCTGCCAAGGTTGCTGCTATGAAAGTCGACTCCCTATTGCAGAACCGGAAGTTTTTCCACCTGAATCTATCCTGCATATGGAAAATCTACCATCTACTTCGTGTGTTGAATATGCTGCCATATCTGGTCAGGTTCCCTGCTGCTCTTCTTGGGCTTCTTGACAAAAAATACTAGGAGAATCTTAACAACGTGGTTGATACTGACTTGACAGACCGGCTTCTGGCTCACTCTCTCACCAATGATGTGGCTTCCTAACTAACACTCTTCTCGGTAACAGCTGCTCAAACAGGCTTGAGATGTTGTTACCATATAACGCTTTTAAAGATTTGCCGAGATGCTAAGATTAGCAACTGAGTCCCCACCCTTTTACATTTGAGCTGGTGAGATGTAACTGACAGTTCTTATCCATGCTTGGCTTGCTTTTCTCGCGCTTCCCGCCTGTGGATTCGCCATCTTCCTTTCTCCAAACAGTTCTAAATCCTCCGGGTATTTGACTCTTGAGATCCAGCTAGACACCTCTCTTTGCCTAACTCCCAATTATTCTCCATTGTCCTCATCTTCTTCAAACTGTTCTCGTGCTCGTCCTTGCCCGCCTATCTTCCCACCTCCAACATTTCCTGTCGACTGACATTCTCCGTGCATCCCCTACCCGCCTATCCACCACCCTCGACATTTCTGTATTGATATTCTTTCTCTACTTACTCTCATAGCCCTGCGCGGTAAGTAAGCATTGTTATTACTCTAGCAGATGAAGCAACAACAACAAAAAAAAAAAAAAGACCGTGAAGATGTAAAGGATTCAGATTCACCCTTGATTTGGTGGTTGGAAATAATAGCGATTTTATTGAAAAATATTTTACTCTTTTAATATTTAAAGATATTTTTGATGATTTTCATAATGTCTGTTTAAATAAGATATCAGTATTATTTTTGTTTTTTTTTTTTTTGGCAATTTAGACATTAGTTTATCACATCTTGCTCTGTATATAAACATTGTCTCAATTAAAATAATCTATAAGGTTGTTGTTTAGTAAAATTACAACTTCAACAATCACCATCTTTTAAACACATACATATTATTTATGTTTATGATAGAAATAGTATATAAAAAAAATTAAAACGAATCTATATTTTAAGGTTTGTGAACTTTCATGTAAGTTTCCACCTTCTTTATCGTGTCATGCAAAAACCATGCATTTGGATTCTATTTTTTTAATAAAAATTGTCATCGACACGGACCAATAACAACATATCCCCGTGAATGATCACATTGGTGTATCTGCTTCTAATCGGTACGGTTAAAACATCAAATTCTTCAAGCAAATTTAAACACTTTGTCTCATCAACATAGGACCTGACCATCTTGTCCGTGAACGGTCTGTATCATTTCATTCTTCATCACTGTTAATCAATTTTGATTGGGCATCGATTACTTCAGCAGTTTTCGACACTATCTCTGCATCGACATGGAACAATATATGCTTGTCCGTGAACAGTCCTGGCTGTTTCAGTGTATCGTAGCTAATCAGTACGGTTGAAGCATCCGATTGCTTTAATAAGGGGATTGGCTCTGTCTTTCATCAATATGGACAATATCTTCTGTGTCATGGGCTTTCGTCCTGTTTGTTCCAGTTATCACTAGCTAATCAATGCAGTTGAGCATCCAGAATTTTAACCCAGCCTGAGGATTAGGGCTTGCTATGTCATCCCAAACATGAGACAATTTTATTATTGCTCCATGAAAATGAGGGTCCTGTTTGTTTCATTCATCATATTGGCTAATCAGTGGTTGAGCATCAAATTAACTTCAATAGGATTGGGCTTGAACATGCTGACATCAGTTGATTATAACCTGTAATCAGTGAAGGACAGTGGTTTAGCAGACTTCATGTTGTGTGTAAACATGCACATAGGTAAAAAATGTTCAAATTCATTTGCAAATCCTGGGTAAACAAAATAACAACAATTAAGAGTCTGTTTCTCCCTGGTGTCAGTCAACAGTGAGAGGCATAAGTGGTCATCTGGGTCATGTATATATGTACATTGATAACAGTACTATGTGACAGCCTGCCTCTTGTTTCAGATGATGTAATGCCAAATACATTTGCTTGAGATTATGGAGTGGTTTTAAATTAACTTGAATATTTTTAATCAGGTTTCACATACCCCATCATTGACAATTCAAAAGGGTATTTGGTTTTAGGTTCTGTTTTTTGCATGCTCTAAAAATTGGTATTTGCAGAATTTTGTGATAAAAAGTCATTAATAACTGTGCGTAAACAAAACATGAAACTGTATAATATGTTTTTAAAATTCTTTATATGCAATATAATGATTATGGTTTTTTCATTTTTGAGGCTTCCTTTCTGGACACCCTGTATATATGAGTTGACAATATAATTTTTGTTCCAGTTTACAGTGGAAATCATTTTGACAGACAGAAACAGATTTTTAACCAAAGTAATAGTGGATATTAATTGTAAAAAATAGAGTATAATATATATATATATATATATATATATATATATATATATATATATATACTTTTTGTGATAACAACTTTTATTAATAGTTAGGGTCAAATTCTTGGGATTCCTTCCTATTACTTCTGGATTAAAAAAAAAAAAATATATATATATATGTGTGATATACGACATGTTTAAAAATAAAAATCCCTGTTGTGAAATGTTCCTGACCTGACGTTTGAACAACAGTAAAATGAGACATTGTTGTAAATCAATCGAAGATAACGAAAGGATTATGGTAAAGGTCATGAAATAATATTTAGTGAAAAGTTCCCCTACAATATAATTGTTTTTCTTGCAGCTGATTGATTATGGGCAAACACAAAGCCAGATAGGGTTAAACAGTATTAACAATAAACAGTGGCCTGAGGAATGACATGAGAAAAGATCATAGAGATGATTAGCACTGAATCCCACTTCAGCATGGACCTCACGCGGGAAAATAGACCTCTCCGTGTCTGCTTTTGCACTCCTGCTGTTATTAAGTGAACATGAGTCCGGGTTTTTTTTAAGGCAGGGTGTCAGCATTCCCTTCGTGAAAAATTCACATCTTGAGCATGAGTTTTTAATGCATTTGGTTTAACTCTCCATGCTGCAAATAACCAATATTAATGAAATGATATTTTCTTCAGATTCAATGAGATAAACATTTCAGTAACAATCCCCTGCAAAAATGTTAATGGCTGGCTGAGGCAAGCTGTTCCTTATTGCACCAAATATCGGACGACGACAATTCATACGTAGACAGGGTTCTAAAGGTTCATATAATGGAAAGCTCTTGGTGAGGCTGAGGTTTCCTGACGTTAACTGCAGATCCAGGCGGGTATCTTGCCGATTGAGGCAGTATAAGTCCACCCGAATGGCTCACCCTTAGGCTACACGTTTCACCATCCAACAACAGGAGGAATTCGGTCGGTGAGCGAGGGCCACCATAGGTGAAACACACTTGAGCGATCTGCCTCCAGAAGGACGTGACTGACTGAAGCAAGAAGATTATCCCGCAATGAGTTGCCATTTGCTTTCTGCATTGATTGATTTTAGCTAGAACTCATCGTTTAATCACATCCTATTATTTAACCCATAACTGGAAGGAAAGTGGATTAATACCTTTTTCTGATGAATGCAATGGAATTCATTTTCAAATTGAACTCGACTCCCCGTTTCATAAATTGCAAAATGATGTGCAATGCCTAACCTTGTGAACTGTATTTAGGTATATCCATGAGGATATTAATACACAATCTTCAGTGTATACTTTTATTTAGATGAAGACACCAAAAACAACCCTTTCACGAAGATTTTGACTATGAAAGGGGAAGAAAGGCTAAACTTAATTATAAGTTAGGAATTTAGAAACACAGTAAATTAAACTCATGTTCCGTGGAATTTTCACAAATGTTAGATGTAAATACTATTGTTTGGAAAAAAATACAAATATAAAAACACCTAATTGACACCTATCTTGGTTGAGAAAATTAATTATGTTGTTGTACTTGTAAAAATGAAAATTGTGAACAATTGTATTCAAAAATAAAATTTAAGTTGCTAAGAATACAATTTGGAAAAATAAATTAAATTTTAATTAATTAATTAATTAATTAATTAAATAAATTTTATTCAGCTAAATTTGAATTTACTACAACTGTTTAATCCCAGCCTCATGATTGGCTATTTTCTTTTTCTTCTATTAATATCTACTTTTGATGTCGAGATACTTAGAACTAACTATTAATTTTTATTTTGCCTTTATTGTGTGTGTATATAAATATTTGCCTGCATATTTATATTTTTAAATATATATATGTATTGATTTGTTTTAAGAAAAAAAAATTACTGCAATACCATAATTAATTTATTAATATGATCACCTTAGATGGTTTCTGTACAATCTTCTAAAATATGTTCATTCAACTTGATTACATATGCAGAATTATCTTTGAATTTTTGATTTTTTTATTCATTTTCAAGGAGCCATGTTGACATATATAAGTGTATATGTATGTGTTAATATAGTCAACTTTTTATGTATGTGTGTGGTTAGGTTTGAATGTGTGTGTGTGTGTGTGTGTGTTGTTTGTGTTATTTTTGTGTATGTATTTGTGTGTGTGTGTGTATATATAGGAAAGAATATTATTAAAAGTTTGATTTAAAAATATTTTTTGAACAATGTTTGTTCATACATATATTTTATGTTTTCAGACATACTCAGTCCTTCATCGAAAACAATGTGTTCAAAATTTGAATTGAAAACATCTTTAAGTAAACGTCTGAATATTTTCATTTACATCATATTGATGTATTTATTTACTGTGCCATACATATCATAAATAAATCTATTTATTTTTTGAATAAAAATTTCTTGAATTATACGAAAATTTTTTTTATATATAGATATTGATATATATATATATATATATATATATATATATATATATATATATATATATAAGTGAGAGTTGTGAACGTGTGTGTGTGTGTAGGTATACCTTGTATATAGTCACTTAAAGATTAAAGTTTTTTCATCTTTATTTTTTTCATCTTTATTTTATATTTATTATATTTCTTATAATTTGTTTATTTATGTTGTTAATTTTTATATTATAATTTTAATTTTTAATTCTAGAAATCTAGTTTTGTTTAAATTTAAAAATTATATAGTAGTTTCCCGCCCCAATTTTTTTTTCTCGCTTCCTTCATTTATTTCATTCATTCACTCATTTGCTTTCTTTCTTGTTTGTTTCTTGTTTCTCGATTATTTTTCTTTCTTTCTTTCCTTTCTTTTCTTTTCTTTCTTTCTTGTTTCTTCCTTGTCTTCTTCCCTTTCTACATACATACATACATACATACATATCTTTCTTCCTTTTCCCTGTTTCAAAATCAGACAAAATTTCAATTCCACTTTTCGCTCTCAGCTCAAATTCAAAAGTAAGTGCTTTCAAAATTCTAAAAAAAATAAAAATAAACTTGTTCTGTCTTTATTATAAATCCTCCTTTCGTTTTCTGGCTGATACTTATTTCTGTTTTGCTGCTTTCACACTTAGTGCTTAATATCTCAGATTTATTTTTGAATAAAAATTTTGATGATCGTAAATTTCTTTTAAAGATTTTAATAAAACTCAAATATACAACTGATTTAGTTGTCAAGATTTATTTTATTTTAATAATTGGCACTGTAATTTAATTTAAATAAATTACATGTACCCTCATTGTCTCTGTTTTAATATATTAATATAAATATTAACTGAGATACATACACACACACACACACACACACACACATATATATATATATATATATATATATATGTGTGTGTGTGTGTGTGTGTGTGTGTGTGTGTGTGTGTGTGTGGGTGTGTGTGTGTGTGTGTGTGAGTGTGTGGTCTGTCTGCATGTGACAGTTCTCCATGCATAATAATATCAACACAGGGTGTTAATGAAATAATCCTACATGCCGTATGAACAGAGCTTCCTGTGTCTTCATGAATGGATATCCTTTTCTGTCTGTGTCAGTGTTTGTCTGTTCTCTGTGTCTGTGTGTATCATCAGACGCTTATCTTGATTCTGTTATATCCATGATAGCTGCGCGCGCGCGCGCCGGTCTCTCCATCGTGTGTGTGTATTTATGTATGTATGTATGTATGTATGTATCAACCCACCCATCGATAGACAGACACTCAGTGTCTGTACATACAGTGGTGGGATAACTCCAGAAATCGTGCCTGCCTTCAATCATGCAAGACGGTGTCTCTGAAAAATTAAAAGACAGACAGTCATTGCAGTAAATCAGTGTGCATTCTTGCAAACAGAACCCATCATGTTTCATACTGACCATTCCGAAAGGATTTTTCGTGCCGAGTGCGTACACTGAAAAATAAAGACAGACTGATGAATGATTTTCACCTGAAATGGGTCCTCGCTTCCGATTCACCATCGGGATGACGTGTCTTGCCTTCGGTACACTATTGCTGTCTTCTGTGGGGTGAGGGTTGGGTTGGGCATCGCCCCCTCTTGGGGACTCGGAGGGGTGGGGCACTGGTGTTCAGCTCGGCTTCCAGATACCTTTGGTTGGCTTATGTTGGGGACTGCATTCCCTCGTCCTTATTGTTTTCACGCTTTTGGGGATCTTCGTGGCTTCACGCTGCTGATCTTGTTGTGGGTTTATCTGTCAGGGTTTTTGAAATCATGCCATACGCTTGGAGGGTCAGGAGCTATGAAAATACGTGAAGACTATTTAAAATCATTGGAAGAATTTGGTAAAAATGAAATGAACTTTAGAAGGCAGGCTTTTCTAATTCCAATGCATATTAAGAAGACAAATAAACATCTAGGACATAATTTTTCAGTCTATGACATTCCAAATGGCATTGTTTAATGGAAAATATTCTTAATAATATAAAACATTTAAAATCCTTCCTTGGCTTATCATTTATATATATATATATATATATATATATATTGCTCATCCACAGACAGGGTCATTTTGCTTTATATCCCCGCTCACTCAGTGCAGTTGAACGTCTGATTGCAGCACACAGGATGGGGCTTCGACAGATGGTGTCAGCAGTTCTACCTCTGAGCTCCAAATGAGGGAAATGGATTTTTAAATATTCTTTCTGTTGTTTCGCTGATTCATGCATTCCAGAACACTCTATTTCTGTGTGTGTATACATACTATATAAAGGTACACATGGTGTGTATATATATATATATATAAATACACGAACATGGTGTCTTTCTTGCCTTTATGTATGTATGTATGTATGTATGTATGTATTTTCTGAACGGTGGGGGTGTGTGTGTGTGTGTGTGTGTGTGTGTGTATGTATGTATGTATGTATGTATGTACAGACAGGATCTCCCTTTCACTGTGTCTCACTCAGTGCAGGTTGAACATCTGATTGCTTTTTACCCGGATGGGGCCAAGCAAGATGGTGTCAGTCAGCGATACTACCTCTGAAATGAAACAAGGAAATGATTTTACGTATGTATATATTGTTTGTTTCCAGTAATAAGAACAGACTGTCTGTACACCGCGTGTGTGTGTGTATCGCAAAGTCTGCCCATACGTGTATATATATATAAATACAAACATAAAAAGGGGTATCCATGCACACACACACACATGGAACTGTGTCTCGGTTGTGTCTGCCTGCCCTTCTTGCTAATGTGTGTGCTTGCGTTGCCTGCGCGTGGTCTTTAAAAAACGATGATCAATTTCTCTGATTGCAAAAATCATGCTGATGGCTGAGAAGTTCACCCAGGGTGAATCTGAGGAGAGCACCTACCACTTTGAAGTGCATATATTGGATAAACAGGTTTAAGATCCGAACAAGGTGACTCACGAAAGAGTGAGGCCTGCATTAACCTCAATCATGACCAAAGGATTGGCCCAACTCAAGAGATGATGACAAGACAAAGCGTGATACTACATCTGATGGGAAGTGGCATGTCAGAGTCGGGTTATATGGCCTTGTTTCTCCTTGGTGGACTTGACAGAAACTGACATGCAGATCAAATAAAACTTCAACCAGTATGAGAAGTACAATGCAGAATCAGATGGTAGTATGTTAATTCTAAAAGATACATTGCCAAATATGGTGGGTAGTAAACCATCTCAGATTGCCCAATGAAAGTCTGTCTTTCATTATTCATAATAATAAATGTTCAAAAGGTGATCCTACCAAAGCAAGCAAGCAAACAAACAAACAAACAAACAAACAAACAAACAAAAAAAGGTGACAGAGAAATAAATAGAAAGAAATCGAGAGCACGAAATAAAGAGAGAAGTAGAGAAAGTTGGAATGATGTAAGAG
>JBBBDQ010017751.1:0-13296 GCA_037127315.1 Ascarosepion bandense | reverse complement strand
CCGTAGAAAAGATCTCCAATATATTCGTCTGATCGCTGAGTCTTTTCTCTTTCTTTAATATGAGCGTTCCGCCCTTTAATTTTATAGTCGGTTGCTCTCTCTCTTACCGTGGAAAAGATCTCCAGTATATTCGTCCAGTCGCTGGAGTCTTTTCTCTTTCTTTAATATGAGCGTTCCGCCCTTTAATTTTATAGTCGGTTGCTCTCTCTCTTGCCGTGGAAAAGATCTCCAATATATTCGTCTGATCGCTGGAGTCTTTTCTCTTTCTTCCTAACTGAGCGTTCCGCCCTTTAATTTTATAGTCGGTTGCTCTCTCTCTTGCCGTGGAAAAGATCTCCAGTATATTCGTCTGATCGCTGGAGTCTTTTCTCTTTCTTTAATATGAGCGTTCCGCCCTTTAATTTTATAGTCGGTTGCTCTCTCTCTCTTCACGCCGTGGAAAAGATCTCCAATATATTCGTCTGATCGCTGGAGTCTTTTCTCTTTCTTTAATATGAGCGTTCCGCCCTTTAATTTTATGATCGGTTGCTCTCTCTCTTGCCGTGGAAAAGATCTCCAGTATATTCGTCTGATCGCTGGAGTCTTTTCTCTTTCTTTAATATGAGCGTTCCGCCCTTTAATTTTATAGTCGGTTGCTCTCTCTCTTGCCGTGGAAAAGATCTCCAATATATTCGTATCATCGCTGGAGTCTTTCTCTTTCTTTAATATGAGCGTTCCGCCCTTTAATTTTATAGTCGGTTGCTCTCTCTCTTGCCGTGGAAAAGATCTCCAGTATATTCGTCTGATCGCTGGAGTCTTTTCTCTTTCTTTAATATGAGCGTTCCGCCCTTTAATTTTATAGTCGGTTGCTCTCTCTCTTGCCGTGGAAAAGATCTCCAGTATATTCGTCTGATCGCTGGAGTCTTTTCTCTTTCTTTAATATGAGCGTTCCGCCCTTTAATTTTATAGTCGGTTGCTCTCTCTCTTGCCGTGGAAAAGATCTCCAATATATTCGTCTGATCGCTGGAGTCTTTTCTCTTTCTTTAATATGAGCGTTCCGCCCTTTAATTTTATAGTCGGTTGCTCTCTCTCTTGCCGTGGAAAAGATCTCCAATATATTCGTCTGATCGCTGGAGTCTTTTCTCTTTCTTTAATATGAGCGTTCCGCCCTTTAATTTTATAGTCGGTTGCTCTCTCTCTTGCCGTGGAAAAGATCTCCAATATATTCGTCTGATCGCTGGAGTCGTTTCTCTTTCTTTAATATGAGCGTTCCGCCCTTTAATTTTATAGTCGGTTGCTCTCTCTCTTGCCGTGGAAAAGATCTCCAGTATATTCGTCTGATCGCTGGAGTCTTTTCTCTTTCTTTAATATGAGCGTTCCGCCCTTTAATTTTATAGTCGGTTGCTCTCTCTCTTGCCGTGGAAAAGATCTCCAATATATATTCGTCTGATCGCTGGAGTCTTTTCTCTTTCTTTAATATGAGCGTTCCGCCCTTTAATTTTATAGTCGGTTGCTCTCTCTCTTGCCGTGGAAAAAGATCTCCAGTATATTCGTCTGATCGCTGGAGTCTTTTCTCTTTCTTTAATATGAGCGTTCCGCCCTTTAATTTTATAGTCGGTTGCTCTCTCTCTTGCCGTGGAAAAGATCTCCAATATATTCGTCTGATCGCTGGAGTCTTTTCTCTTTCTTTAATATGAGCGTTCCGCCCTTTAATTTTATAGTCGGTTGCTCTCTCTCTTGCCGTGGAAAAGATCTCCAATATATTCGTCTGATCGCTGGAGTCTTTTTCTCTTTCTTTAATATGAGCGTTCCGCCCTTTAATTTTATAGTCGGTTGCTCTCTCTCTTGCCGTGGAAAAGATCTCCAGTATATTCGTCTGATCGCTGGAGTCTTTTCTCTTTCTTTAATATGAGCGTTCCGCCCTTTAATTTTATAGTCGGTTGCTCTCTCTCTTGCCGTGGAAAAGATCTCCAATATATTCGTCTGATCGCTGGAGTCTTTTCTCTTTCTTTAATATGGGCGTTCCGCCCTTTAATTTTATAGTCGGTTGCTCTCTCTCTCTTGCCGTGGAAAAAGATCTCCAGTATATTCGTCTGATCGCTGGAGTCTTTTCTCTTTCTTTAATATGAGCGTTCTAACCCTTTTAATTTTATAGTCGGTTGCTCTCTCTCTTGCCGTGGAAAAGATCTCCAATATATTCGTCTGATCGCTGGAGTCTTTCTCTTTCTTTCTAATATGAGCGTTCCGCCCTTTAATTTTATAGTCGGTTGCTCTCTCTCTTGCCGTGGAAAAGATCTCCAATATATTCGTCTGATCGCTGGAGTCTTTTCTCTTTCTTTAATATGAGCGTTCCGCCCTTTAATTTTATAGTCGGTTGCTCTCTCTCTTGCCGTGGAAAAGATCTCCAATATATTCGTCTGATCGCTGGAGTCTTTTCTCTTTCTTTAATATGAGCGTTCCGCCCTTTAATTTTATAGTCGGTTGCTCTCTCTCTTGCCGTGGAAAAGATCTCCAATATATTCGTATCATCGCTGGAGTCTTTTCTCTTTCTTTAATATGAGCGTTCCGCCCTTTAATTTTATAGTCGGTTGCTCTCTCTCTCTCTTGCCGTGGAAAAGATCTCCAATATATTCGTCTGATCGCTGGAGTCTTTTCTCTTTCTTCTTTCTCGAAGCCATTCCGCCCTTTAATTTTATAGTCGGTTGCTCTCTCTCTTGCCGTGGAAAAGATCTCCAATATATTCGTCTCATCGCTGGAGTCTTTTCTCTTTCTTTAATATGAGCGTTCCGCCCTTTAATTTTATAGTCGGTTGCTCTCTCTCTTGCCGTGGAAAAGATCTCCAATATATTCGTCTGATCGCTGGAGTCTTTTCTCTTTCTTTAATATGAGCGTTCCGCCATTAATTTTATAGTCGGTTGCTCTCTCTTGCCGTGAAAGATCTCCAATATATTCGTCTGATCGCTGGAGTCTTTTCTCTTTCTTTAATATGAGCGTTCCGCCCTTTAATTTTATAGTCGGTTGCTCTCTCTCTCTTGCCGTGGAAAAGATCTCCAGTATATTCGTCTGATCGCTGGAGTCTTTTTCTCTTTCTTTAATATAGGCGTTCCGCCCTTTAATTTTATAGTCGGTTGCTCTCTCTTCACCCGTGGAAAAGATCTCCAATATATTCGTCTGATCGCTGGAGTCTTTTCTCTTTCTTCTGTATGAGCGTTCCGCCCTTTAATTTTATAGTCGGTTGCTCTCTCTCTTGCCGTGGAAAAGATCTCCAATATATTCGTCTGATCGCTGGAGTCTTTTCTCTTTCTTTAATATGAGCGTTCCGCCCTTTAATTTTATAGTCGGTTGCTCTCTCTCTTGCCGTGGAAAAGATCTCCAATATATTCGTCTGATCGCTGGAGTCTTTTCTCTTTCTTTAATATGAGCGTTCCGCCCTTTAATTTTATAGTCGGTTGCTCTCTCTCTTGCCGTGGAAAAGATCTCCAATATATTCGTCTGATCGCTGGAGTCTTTTCTCTTTCTTTAATATGAGCGTTCCGCCCTTTAATTTTATAGTCGGTTGCTCTCTCTCTTGCCGTGGAAAAGATCTCCAGTATATTCGTCTGATCGCTGGAGTCTTTTCTCTTTCTTTAATATGAGCGTTCCGCCCTTTAATTTTATAGTCGTTTGCTCTCTCTCTTGCCGTGGAAAAAGATCTCCAGTATATTCGTCTGATCGCTGGAGTCTTTTCTCTTTTCTTCTTCCTGAGCGTTCCGCCCTTTAATTTTATAGTCGGTTGCTCTCTCTCTTGCCGTGGAAAAGATCTCCAATATATTCGTCTGATGGCTGGAGTCTTTTCTCTTTCTTTAATATGAGCGTTCCGCCCTTTAATTTTATAGTCGGTTGCTCTCTCTCTTGCCGTGGAAAAGATCTCCAGTATATTCGTCTGATCGCTGGAGTCTTTTCTCTTTCTTTAATATATGGGCAATTCCGCCCTTTAATTTATAGTCGGTTGCTCTCTCTTGCCGTGGAAAAAAGATCTCCAATATATTCGTCTGATCGCTGGAGTCTTTTCTCTTTCTTTAATATGAGCGTTCCGCCCTTTAATTTTATAGTCGGTTGCTCTCTCTCTTGCCGTGGAAAAGATCTCCAATATATTCGTCTGATCGCTGGAGTCTTTTCTCTTTCTTTAATATGAGCGTTCCGCCCTTTAATTTTATAGTCGGTTGCTCTCTCTCTTGCCGTGGAAAAGATCTCCAGTATATTCGTCTGATCGCTGGAGTCTTTTCTCTTTTCTTTAATATGAGCGTTCCCGCCCTTTAATTTTATAGTCGGTTGCTCTCTCTCTTGCCGTAGAAAAGATCTCCAATATATTCGTCTGATCGCTGGAGTCTTTTCTTTTCTTTCTTTAATATGAGCGTTCCGCCCTTTAATTTTATAGTCGGTTGCTCTCTTTCTTCTTGCCGTGGAAAAGATCTCCAGTATATTCGTCTGATCGCTGGAGTCTTTTCTCTTTTCTTTCAATTATGAGCGTTCCGCCCTTTAATTTTATAGTCGGTTGCTTTCCTCTTCTTCTGCCGTGGAAAAGATCTCCAATATATTCGTCTGATCGCTGGAGTCTTTTCTTCTTTCTTTTAATATGAGCGTTCCGCCCTTTAATTTTATAGTCGGCTTGTTTCCTCTTCTTGCCTGTGGAAAAGATCTCCAATATATTCGTCTGATCGCTGGAGTCTTTTCTCTTTTCTTTTTTTAATAATGGAGCGTTCCGCCCTTTAATTTTATAGGGGTTTCGGTTGCTGTTTCCTTTCTTGCCGTGGAAAAGATCTCCAAGTATATTCGTCTGATCGCTGGAGTCTTTTCTTTTCTTTCTTTAATATGAGCGTTCCGCCCTTTAATTTTATATGTCGGTTGCTCTCTCTTGCCGTGGGAAAAGATCCTCCAAGTATATTCGTCTGATCGCTGGAGTCTTTTTCTCTTTTCTTTAATATGAGCGTTCCGCCCTTTAATTTTATAGTCGGTTGCTGTTTCTTGCCGTGGAAAAGATCTCCAAGTATATTCTTCGTCTGATCGCTTTGGAGTCTTTTCTCTTTTCTTTAATATGAGCGTTCCGCCCTTTAATTTTATAGTCGGTTGCTCTTCTTCTTCTGCCGTGGAAAAGATCTCCAAGTATATTCGTCTTGATCGCTGGAAAGGGTTCTTTCTTCTTTCTTTTCATTAAGGAGCTGTTCCGCCCAGCCCTTTAATTTTATAGTTTCGGTTGCTTTCTTTGTTCTGGCCGTGGAAAAGATCTCCAGCATATTCGTCTGATCGCTGGAGTCTTTTCTCTTTCTTTAATATGAGCGTTCCGCCCTTTAATTTTATAGTCGGTTGTTTCTCTTCTTGCCGTGGAAAAGATCTCCATATATTCGTCTGATCGCTGGAGTCTTTTTCTTTCTTTAATATGAGCGTTCCGCCCTTTAATTTTATAGTCGGTTGCTTCTCTTCTTGCCGTGGAAAAGATCTCCAATATATTCGTCTGATCGCTGGAGTCTTTTCTCTTTCTTTAATATGAGCGTTCCGCCCTTTAATTTATAGTCGGTTGCTCTCTTCTTCTTGCCGTGGAAAAGATCTCCAATATATTCGTCTGATCGCTGGAGTCTTTTCTCTTTCTTTAATATGAGCGTTCCGCCCTTAATTTTATAGTCGGCTGTTTCCTCTTCACGCCGTGGAAAAGATCTCCAGTATATTCGTCTGATCGCTGGAGTCTTTTCTCTTTTCAATATGAGTTATTCCGCCTTTTAATTTTATAGTCGGTTGCCTTCCTCTTCTGCTGGAAAAGATCTCCAATATATTCGTCTGATCGCTGGAGTCTTTCTTTAATATGAGCGTTCCGCCCTTTAATTTTATAGTCGGTTGCTCTCTCTTGCCGTGGAAAAGATCTCCAGTATATTCGTCTGATCGCTGAGTCTTTTCTCTTTTCTTAATATGAGCGTTCCGCCCTTTAATTTTATAGTCGGTTGTTTTCCTTTTTGCCGTGAAAAGATTCCTACTATTCGTCTGATCGCTGGAGTCTTTTCCTTTTCTTTAATATGAGCGTTCCGCCCTTTAATTTTATAGTCGGTTGTTTCTCTTCTTGCTGTGAAAGATCTCCAATATATTCGTCTGATCGCTGGAGTCTTTTCTCTTTTCTTTAATATGAGCGTTCCGCCCTTTAATTTTATAGTCGGTTGCTCTTCTCTTGCCGTGGAAAAGATCTCCAGTATATTCGTCTGATCGCTGGAGTCTTTTCTCTTTCTTTAATATGAGCGTTCCGCCCTTTAATTTTATAGTCGGTTGTTTCTCTTAAGCGGAAAAGATCTCCAATATATTCGTCTGATCGCTGGAGTCTTTTCTCTTTCTTTAATATGAGCGTTCCGCCTCTTTTAATTTTATAGTCGGTTGCTCTCTCTCTTCTTGCTGTGAAAAAGATCTCTCCAGTATATTCGTCTGATCGCCGGAGTCTTTTTCTTCTTTAATATGAGCGTTCCGCCCTTTAATTTTATAGTCGGTTGTTTCTCTTGCCGTGGAAAAGATCTCCAATATATTCGTCTGATCGCTGGAGTTCTTCTTCTTTCTTTAATATGAGCGTTCCGCCCTTTAATTTTATAGTCGGTTGTTTCTCTTTCTTGCCGTGGAAAAGATCTCCAATATATCTTTCGTCTGATCGCTGGAGTCTTTTCTCTTCTTTAATATGATGTTCCGCCCTTTTAATTTTATAGTCGGTTGTTTCTCTCTTCTTGCCGTGGAAAAGATCTCCAATATATTCGTCTGATCGCCGAGTCTTTTCTCTTTCTTTAATATGAGCGTTCCGCCCTTTAATTTATAGTCGGTTGTTTTCTTGCCGTGGAAAAGATCTCCCAATATATTCGTATCATCGCTGGAGTCTTTTCTTTCTTTAATATGAGCGTTCCGCCCTTTAATTTATAGTCGGCTGCTCTCTCTCTCTTGCCGTGGAAAAGATCTCCAATATATTCGTCTGATCGCTGGAGTCTTTTCTCTTTCTTTAATATGAGCGTTCCGCCTTTAATTTTATAGTCGGTTGCTCTCTCTTCTTGCCGTGGAAAAGATCTCCAATATATTCGTCTCATCGCTGAGTCTTTTCTCTTTTCTTTAATATGAGCGTTCCGCCCTTTAATTTTATAGTCGGTTGTTTTCCTTGCCGTGGAAAAGATCTCCAATATATTCGTCTGATCGCTGGAGTCTTTTCTCTTTCTTTAATATGAGCGTTCCGCCCATTAATTTTATAGTCGGTTGTTTCTCTTCTTGCCGTGGAAAAGATCTCCAATATATTCGTCTGATCGCTGAGTCTTTTCTCTTTCTTTAATATGAGCGTTCCGCCCTTTAATTTTATAGTCGGCTGCTCTCTCTCTTCGCCGTGGAAAAGATCTCCAGTATATTCGTCTGATCGCTGAGTCTTTTCTTCTTCTTTTAATATGAGCGTTCCGCCCTTTAATTTTATAGTCGGTTGTTTCCTCTTTGCCGTGGAAAAGATCTCCAATATAATTGTCTGATCGCTGGAGTCTTTTCTCTTTCTTTAATATGAGCGTTCCGCCCTTTAATTTTATAGTCGGTTGCTCTCTCTTGCCGTGGAAAGATCTCCAATATATTCGTCTGACTGCTGAGTCTTTTCTCTTTCTTTAATATGAGCGTTCCGCCCTTTAATTTTATAGTCGGTTGCTCTCTCTTCTTGCCGTGGAAAAGATCTCCAATATATTCGTATCATCGCTGGAGTCTTTCTCTTTCTTTAATATGAGCGTTCCGCCCTTTAATTTTATAGTCGGTTGTTTCTCTCTTCTTGCCGTGGAAAAGATCTCCAATATATTCGTCTGATCGCTGGAGTCTTTTCTCTTTCTTTAATATGAGCGTTCCGCCCTTTAATTTTATAGTCGGTTGCTCTCTCTTCTTGCCGTGGAAAAGATCTCCAATATATTCGTATCATCGCTGGAGTCTTTTCTCTTTTCTTTAATATGAGTTGTTCCGCCCTTTAATTTTATAGTCGGCTGTTTCTCTTCTTGCCGTGGAAAAGATCTCCAATATATTCGTTCGATCGTTGAGTTCTTTCTTTAATATGAGCGTTCCGCCCTTTAATTTTATAGTCGGTTGCTCTCTCTCTTTCTTGCCGTGGAAAAGATCTCCAATATATTCGTCTGATCGCTGAGTCTTTTTCTCTTTCTTTAATATGAGCGTTCCGCCCTTTAATTTTATAGTCGGTTGCTCTCTTCTCTTTGCCGGAAAAGATCTCCAGTATATTCGTCTGATCGCTGGAGTCTTTCTCTTTCTTTAATATGAGCGTTCCGCCCTTTAATTTTATAGTCGGTTGCTCTCTCTTCTTGCCGTGGAAAAGATCTCCAGTATATTCGTCTGATCGCTGAGTCTTTTTCTTTAATATGAGCGTTCCGCCTCAATTTTATAGTCGGTTGTTTTCCTTTGCCGTGGAAAAGATCCTCCAATATATTCGTCTGATCGCTGGAGTCTTTTCTCTTTCTTTAATATGAGCGAAATCATTCTTCAATTTTATAGTCGGTTGCTCTCTCTTGCCGTGGAAAAAGATCTCCAATATATTCGTCTGATCGCTGGAGTCTTTCTCTTTCTTTAATATGAGCGTTCCGCCCTTTAATTTTATAGTCGGCTGTTTCTCTTGCCGTGGAAAAGATCTCCAGTATATTCGTCTGATCGCTGGAGTCTTTCTCTCTTTCTTTAATATGAGCGTTCCGCCCTTTAATTTATAGTCGGTTGTTTCCTCTTCAAGCTGCCGTGGAAAAGATCTCCAATATATTCGTCTGATCGCTGGAGTCTTTTCTTTCTTTAATATGAGCGTTCCGCCCTTTAATTTTATAGTCGGTTGTTTCCTCTTCTTGCCGTGGAAAAGATCTCCAGTATATTCGTCTGATCGCTGGAGTCTTTCTTCTTTAATATGAGCGTTCCGCCCTTTAATTTTATAGTCGGTTGCTCTCTCTTGCCGTGGAAAAGATCTCCATTATATTCGTCTGATCGCTGGAGTCTTTTCTCTTTCTTTAATATGAGCGTTCCGCCCTTTAATTTTATAGTCGGTTATTGTTTCCTTTCTCTTGCCGGAAAGATCTCCAATATATTCGTCTGATCGCTGAGTCTTTCTCTTTCTTTAATATGAGCGTTCCGCCCTTTTAATTTTATAGTCGGTTGCTCTTCTTGTTGTGGAAAAGATCTCCTCCAGTATATTCGTCTGATCGCTGGAGTCTTTTCTTTCTTTAATATGAGCGTTCCGCCCTTTAATTTTATAGTCGGTTGCTCTCTCTCTGCCGTGGAAAAGATCTCCAATATATTCGTCTGATCGCTGGAGTCTTTTCTCTTTTCTTTAATATGATGTTCCGCCCTTTAATTTTATAGTCGGTTGCCTTCTCTTTGCCAGGAAAGATCTCCAATATATTCGTCTCATCGCTGGAGTCTTTTCTCTTTTCTTTAATATGAGCGTTCCGCCCTTAATTTTATATTTGTCGTCTTCTTCGCCGTGGAAAAGATCTCCAATATATTCGTCTGATCGCTGGAGTCTTTTCTCTTCTTTAACATGAGCGTTCCGCCCTTTAATTTTATAGTCGGCTGTTTCTCTGTTGAAAAGATCTCCAATATATTCGTCTGATCGCTGGAGTCTTTTCTTTAATATGAGCGTTCCGCCTTTAATTTTATAGTCGGTTGCTCTCTCTTCTTGCCGTGGAAAAGATCTCCAATATATTCGTCTCATCGCTGGAGTCTTTTCTCTTTCAATATGAGCGTTCCGCCCTTTAATTTTATAGTCGGTTGCTCTCTCTTCTTGCCGTGGAAAAGATCTCCAGTATAATCGTCTGATCGCTGGAGTCTTTTCTCTTTCTTTAATATGAGCGTTCCGCCCTTTAATTTTATAGTCGGTTGCTCTCTTCTTGCCGTGGAAAAGATCTCCAATATATTCGTATCATCGCCGGAGTCTTTTCTCTTTCTTTAATATGAGCGTTCCGCCCTTTAATTTTATAGTCGGTTGCCTTTCTTCTTGCCGTGGAAAAGATCTCCAATATATTCGTCTGATCGTTGGAGTCTTTTCTCTTTCTTTAATATGAGCTTTCCGCCCTTTAATTTTATAGTCGGTTGCTCTTCTCTTGCCGTGGAAAAGATCTCCAGTATATTCGTCTGATCGCTGGAGTCTTTTCTCTTTTCTTAATATGAGCGTTCCGCCTTTAATTTTATAGTCGGTTGCTTCCTCTTCTTGCCGTGGAAAAGATCTCCAATATATTCGTCTGATCGCTGGAGTCTTTTCTCTTTCTTTAATATGAGCGTTCCGCCCTTTAATTTTATAGTCGGTTGTTTCCCTCTTCTTGCCGTGGAAAAGATCTCCAGTATATTCGTCTGATCGCTGAGTCTTTTTCTCTTTCTTTAATATGAGCGTTCCGCCTTTAATTTTATAGTCGGTTGCTCTCTCTTCTGCCGTGGAAAAGATCTCCAATATATTCGTCTGATCGCTGGAGTCTTTTCTCTCTTCTTTTCAATATGAGCGTTCCGCCCTTTAATTTTATAGTCGGTTGCTCTTCTTTGCCGTGGAAAAGATCTCCAATATATTCGTCTGATCGCTGGAGTCTTTTCTCTTTCTTTAATATGAGCGTTCCTGCCCTTTAATTTTATAGTCGGTTGCTCTCCTCTTCTGTTGTGGAAAAGCATCCTCCAGTATATTCGTCTGATCGCTGGAGTCTTTTCTCTTTCTTTAATATGAGCGTTCCGCCCTTTAATTTTATAGTCGGTTGGCTCTTCTTGCCGTGGAAAAGATCTCCAATATATTCGTCTGATCGCTGGAGTCTTTTCTCTTTCTTTAATATGAGCGTTCCGCCCCTTAATTTTATAGTCGGTTGCTCTTCTTTGCCGTGGAAAAGATCTCCAATATATTCGTCTCATCGTTGAGTCTTTTCTCTTTCTTTAATATGAGCGTTCCGCCCTTTAATTTTAGTCGGTTGCTCTTCTCTTGCCGTGGAAAAGATCTCCAATATATTCGTCTGATCGCTGGAGTCTTTCTTCTTTCTTTAATATGAGCGTTCCGCCCTTTAATTTTATAGTCGGTTGCCTCTCTTCTTTGCCGTGGAAAAGATCTCCAATATATTCGTCTGATCGTTGGAGTCTTTCTCTTTCTTAATATGAGCGTTCCGCCCTTAATTCATAGTTTTGCTGTTTCTCCTCTTCTTGCCGGAAAAGATCTCCAGTATATTCGTCTGATCGCTGGAGTCTTTTCTCTTTCTTTATTATGAGCGTTCCGCCCTTTAATTTTATAGTCGGTTGCTCTTCTTCTTGCCGTGGAAAAGATCTCCAATATATTCGTCTGATCGCTGGAGTCTTTCTCTTTCTTTAATATGAGCGTTCCGCCCTTTAATTTTATAGTCGGTTGCTCTCTCTTCAATGTGGAAAAGATCTCCAGCATATTCGTCTGATCGCTGGAGTCTTTTCTCTTTCGAATATGAGCGTTCCGCCCTTTAATTTTATAGTCGGTTGTTTCCTCTTTGCCGTGGAAAAGATCTCCAATATATTCGTCTGATCGCTGGAGTCTTTTCTCTTTCTTAATATGAGCGTTCCGCCCTTTAATTTTATAGTCGGTTGCTCTCTTCTTTGCCGTGGAAAAGATCTCCAATATATTCGTCTGATCGCTGGAGTCTTTTCTCTTTCTTAATATGAGCGTTCCGCCCTTTACCTTTATAGTCGGTTGCTTCCTCTTCTTGCCGTGGAAAAGATCTCCAATATATTCGTCTGATCGCTGGAGTCTTTCTCTTTCTTTAATATGAGCGTTCCGCCCTTTAATTTTATAGTCGGTTGTTTCCTCTTTCGTTGTGAAAAGATCTCAATATTCGTCTGATCGCCGGAGTCTTTTCTCTTTTCTTAATATGAGCGTTCCGCCTTTAATTCTTATAGTCGGCTGTTTCCTCTCTTGCCGGAAAAGATCTCCAATATATTCGTCTGATCGCTGGAGTCTTTCTTTCTTTAATATGAGCGTTCCGCCCTTTTAATTTATAGTCGGTTGTTTCCTCTTCTTGCCGTGGAAAAGATCTCCAATATATTCGTCTCATCGCTGGAGTCTTTCTCTTCTTTAATATGAGCGTTCCGCCCTTTAATTTTATAGTCGGTTGCTCTCTTCTTGCCGTGGAAAAGATCTCCCAACATATTCGTCTGATCGCTGGAGTCTTTTCTCTTTCTTTAATATGACAGTTCCGGCCCCTTTAATTTTATAGTCGGTTGTTTCCTCTCTCTTGCTGTGAAAAAGATCTCCAGTATATTCGTCTGATCGCTGGAGTCTTTTCTTTAATATGAGCGTTCCGCCCTTTAATTTTATAGTCGGTTGCTCTCTCTTCTTGCCGTGGAAAAGATCTCCAATATATTCGTCTGATCGCTGGAGTCTTTTCTGCACATGAGCGTTCCGCCCTTTAATTTTATAGTCGGTTGCTCTTCCTCTTCTGCCGTGGAAAAGATCTCCAGTATATTCGTCTGATCGCTGGAGTCTTTTCTCTTTCTTTAATATGAGCGTTCCGCCCTCTTTAATTTTATAGTCGGTTGCTCTCTTCTTGCCGTGGAAAAGATCTCCAGTATATTCGTCTGATCGCTGGAGTCTTTTCTCTTTCTTTTAATATGAGCGTTCCGCCTCTTAATTTATAGTCGGTTGCTCTCTCTTCTGCCGGAAAAGATCTCCAATATATTCGTCTGATCGCTGGAGTCTTTTCTTTCTTTAATATGAGTGTTCCGCCCTTTAATTTTATAGTCGGTTGCTCTTCTTCTGTTACTATGGAAAAGATCTCCAGTATATTTGTCTGATCGCTGGAGTCTTTTCTCTTTCTTTAATATGAGCGTTCCGCCCTTTAATTTTATAGTTTGCTGTTTCTCTTGCCGTGGAAAAGATCTCCATTATATTCGTCTGATCGCTGGAGTCTTTCTCTTTTCTTAATATGAGCGTTCCGCCTCAATTTTATAGTCGGTTGTTTCCCTCTTCTTGCCGTGGAAAAAGATCTCCAATATATTCGTCTGATCGCTGGAGTCTTTTCTCTTTCTTTAATATGAGCGTTCCGCCCTTTAATTTTATAGTCGGTTGTTTCCTCTTCTTGCCGTGGAAAAGATCTCCAGTATATTCGTCTGATCGCTGGAGTCTTTTCTCTTTCTTTTTTTAATATGAGCGTTCCGCCCTTTAATTTTATAGTCGGTTGCTCTCTCTTCTTGCCGTGGAAAAGATCTCCAGTATATTCGTCTGATCGCTGGAGTCTTTTCTCTTTCTTTAATATGAGCGTTCCGCCCTTTAATTTTATAGTCGGTTGCTCTCTCTCTTGCCGTGAAAAGATCTCCAATATATTCGTC
>JBBBDQ010017750.1:0-11837 GCA_037127315.1 Ascarosepion bandense | reverse complement strand
TGATGGCTGGAGTCTTTTCTCTTTCTTTAATATGAGCGTTCCGCCCTTTAATTTTATAGTCGGTTGCTCTCTCTTCTTGCCGTGGAAAAGATCTCCAGTATATTCGTCTGATCGCTGGAGTCTTTTCTCTTTCTTTAATATGAGCGTTCCGCCCTTTAATTTTATAGTCGGTTGCTCTCTCTCTTGCCGTGGAAAAGATCTCCAATATATTCGTCTGATCGCTGGAGTCTTTTCTTTCTTTCTTTAATATGAGCGTTCCGCCCTTTAATTTTATAGTCGGTTGCTCTCTCTCTTGCCGTGGAAAAGATCTCCAATATATTCGTCTGATCGCTGGAGTCTTTTCTCTTTCTTTAATATGAGCGTTCCGCCCTTTAATTTTATAGTCGGTTGCTCTCTCTCTTGCCGTGGAAAAGATCTCCAGTATATTCGTCTGATCGCTGGAGTCTTTTCTCTTTCTTAATATGAGCGTTCCGCCCTTTAATTTTATAGTCGGTTGCTCTCTCTCTTGCCGTAGAAAAGATCTCCAATATATTCGTCTGATCGCTGGAGTCTTTTTCTCTTTCTTTAACTATGAGCGTTCCGCCCTTTAATTTTATAGTCGGTTGCTCTCTCTCTTGCCGTGGAAAAGATCTCCAGTATATTCGTCTGATCGCTGGAGTCTTTCTCTTTCTTTAATATGAGCGTTCCGCCCTTTAATTTTATAGTCGGTTGCTCTCTCTCTTGCCGTGGAAAAGATCTCAATATATTCGTCTGATCGCTGGAGTCTTTTCTCTTTTTCTTTAATATGAGCGTTCCGCCCTTTAATTTTATAGTCGGTTGCTCTCTCTCTTGCCGTGGAAAAGATCTCCAGTATATTCGTCTGATCGCTGGAGTCTTTCTCTTTCTTTAATATGAGCGTTCCGCCCTTTAATTTTATGATCGGTTGCTCTCTCTCTTGCCGTAAGGAAAGATCTCCAATATATTCGTCTGATCGCTGGAATCTTTTCTCTTTCTTTAATATGAGCGTTCCGCCCTTTAATTTTATAGTCGGTTGCTCTCTCTCTTGCCGTGGAAAAGATCTCCAGTATATTCGTCTGATCGCTGGAGTCTTTCTCTTTCTTTAATATGACGTTCCGCCCTTTAATTTTATAGTCGGTTGCTCTCTCTCTTGCCGTGGAAAAGATCTCCAATATATTCGTATCATCGCTGGAGTCTTTTCTCTTTCTTTAATATGAGCGTTCCGCCCTTTAATTTTATAGTCGGTTGCTCTCTCTTGCCGTGGAAAAGATCTCCAGTATATTCGTCTGATCGCTGGAGTCTTTTCTCTTTCTTAATATGAGCGTTCCGCCCTTTAATTTTATAGTCGGTTGCTCTCTCTCTTGCCGTGGAAAAGTCTCCAGTATATTCGTCTGATCGCTGGAGTCTTTTCTCTTTCTTTAATATGAGCGTTCCGCCCTTTAATTTATAGTCGGTTGCTCTCTCTCTTGCCGTGGAAAAGATCTCCAATATATTCGTCTGATCGCTGGAGGTCTTTTCTCTTTCTTTTAATAGCGTTCCGCCCTTTAATTTTATAGTCGGTTGCTCTCTCTCTTGCCGTGGAAAAGATCTCCAATATATTCGTCTGATCGCTGGAGTCTTTCTCTTTCTTTAATATGAGCGTTCCGCCCTTTAATTTTATAGTCGGTTGCTCTCTCTCTTGCCGTGGAAAAGATCTCCAATATATTCGTCTGATCGCTGGAGTCTTTTCTCTTTCTTTTAATATGAGCGTTCCGCCCTTTAATTTTATAGTCGGTTGCTCTCTCTTGCCGTGGAAAAGATCTCCAGTATATTCGTCTGATCGCTGGAGTCTTTTCTCTTTTTCTTTAATATGAGCGTTCCGCCCTTTAATTTTATAGTCGGTTGCTCTCTCTCTTGCCGTGGAAAAGATCTCCAATATATTCGTCTGATCGCTGGAGTCTTTTCTCTTTCTTTAATATGAGCGTTCCGCCCTTTAATTTTATAGTCGGTTGCTCTCTCTCTTGCCGTGGAAAAAGTCTCTCCAGTATATTCGTCTGATCGCTGGAGTCTTTTCTCTTTCTTTAATATGAGCGTTCCGCCCTTTAATTTTATAGTCGGTTGCTCTCTCTCTTGCCGTGGAAAAGATCTCAATATATTCGTCTGATCGCTGGAGTCTTTTCTCTTTCTTTAATATGAGCGTTCCGCCCTTTAATTTATAGTCGGTTGCTCTCTCTCTTGCCGTGGAAAAGATCTCCAATATATTCGTCTGATCGCTGGAGTCTTTTCTCTTTCTTTAATATGAGCGTTCCGCCCTTTAATTTTATAGTCGGTTGCTCTCTCTCTTGCCGTGGAAAAGATCTCCAGTATATTCGTCTGATCGCTGGAGTCTTTTCTCTTTCTTAATATGAGCGTTCCGCCCTTTAATTTTATAGTCCCGGTTGCTCTCTCTCTTGCCGTGGAAAAGATCTCCAATATATTCGTCTGATCGCTGGAGTCTTTTCTCTTTCTTTAATATGAGCGTTCCGCCCTTTAATTTTATAGTCGGTTGCTCTCTCTACTCTTGCCGTGGAAAAGATCTCCAGTATATTCGTCTGATCGCTGGAGTCTTTTCTCTTTCTTTAATATGAGCGTTCCGCCCTTTAATTTTATAGTCGGTTGCTCTCTCTCTTGCCGTGGAAAAGATCTCCAATATATTCGTCTGATCGCTGGAGTCTTTTCTCTTTCTTTAATATGAGCGTTCCGCCCTTTAATTTTATAGTCGGTTGCTCTCTCTTGCCGTGGAAAAGATCTCCAATATATTCGTCTGATCGCTGGAGTCTTTTCTCTTTCTTCAATAGACGTTCCGCCCTTTAATTTTATAGTCGGTTGCTCTCTCTCTTGCCGTGGAAAAGATCTCCAATATATTCGTCTGATCGCTGGAGTCTTTTCTCTTTCTTTAATATGAGCGTTCCGCCCTTTAATTTTATAGTCGGTTGCTCTCTCTCTTGCCGTGGAAAAGATCTCCAATATATTCGTATCATCGCTGGAGTCTTTCTCTTTCTTTAATATAGGCGTTCCGCCCTTTAATTTTATAGTCGGTTTGCTCTCTCTCTCTTGCCGTGGAAAAGATCTCCAATATATTCGTCTGATCGCTGGAGTCTTTTCTCTTTCTTTAATATGAGCGTTCCGCCCTTTAATTTTATAGTCGGTTGCTCTCTCTCTTGCCGTGGAAAGATCTCCAATATATTCGTCTCATCGCTGGAGTCTTTTCTCTTTCTTTAATATGAGCGTTCCGCCCTTTAATTTTATAGTCGGTTGCTCTCTCTCTTGCCGTGGAAAAGATCTCAATATATTCGTCTGATCGCTGGAGTCTTTTCTCTTTCTTTAATATAAGCGTTCCGCCCATTAATTTTATAGTCGGTTGCTCTCTCTCTTGCCGTGGAAAAGATCTCCAATATATTCGTCTGATCGCTGGAGTCTTTTCTCTTTCTTTAATGCGTTCCGCCCTTTAATTTTATAGTCCGTTGCTCTCTCTCTCTTGCCGTGGAAAAGATCTCGAGTATATTCGTCTGATCGCTGGAGTCTTTTCTCTTTCTTTAATATGAGCGTTCCGCCCTTTAATTTTATAGTCGGTTGCTCTCTCTCTTGCCGTGGAAAGATCTCCAATATATTCGTCTGATCGCTGGAGTCTTTTCTCTTTCTTTAATATGAGCGTTCCGCCCTTTAATTTTATAGTCGGTTGCTCTCTCTCTTGCCGTGGAAAAGATCTCCAATATATTCGTCTGATCGCTGGAGTCTTTTCTCTTTCTTTAATATGAGCGTTCCGCCCTTTAATTTTATAGTCGGTTGCTCTCTCTCTTGCCGTGGAAAAGATCTCCAATATATTCGTATCATCGCTGGAGTCTTTCTCTTTCTTTAATATGAGCGTTTCTTCCCTTTAATTTTATAGTCGGTTGCTCTCTCTCTTGCCGTGGAAAAGATCTCCAATATATTCGTCTGATCGCTGGAGTCTTTTCTCTTTCTTTAATATGAGCGTTCCGCCCTTTAATTTTATAGTCGGTTGCTCTCTCTCTTGCCGTGGAAAAGATCTCCAATATATTCGTATCATCGCTGGAGTCTTTTCTCTTTCTTTAATATGAGCGTTCCGCCCTTTAATTTTTATAGTCGGTTGCTCTCTCTCTTGCCGTGGAAAAGATCTCAATATATTCGTCTGATCGCTGGAGTCTTTTTTCTCTTTCTTTAATATGAGCGTTCCGCCCTTTAATTTTATAGTCGGTTGCTCTCTCTCTTGCCGTGGAAAAGATCTCCAATATATTCGTCTGATCACATGGAGTCTTTTCTCTTTCTTTAATATGAGCGTTCCGCCCTTTAATTTTATAGTCGGTTGCTCTCTCTCTTGCCGTGGAAAAGATCTCCAGTATATTCGTCTGATCGCTGGAGTCTTTTCTCTTTCTTTAATATGAGCGTTCCGCCCTTTAATTTTATAGTCAGTTTGCTCTCTCTCTTGCCGTGGAAAAGATCTCCAGTATATTCGTCTGATCGCTGGAAGTCTTTTCTCTTTCTTTAATATGAGCGTTCCGCCCTTTAATTTTATAGTCGGTTGCTCTCTCTCTTGCGTGGAAAAGATCTCCAATGTATTCGTCTGATCGCTGGAGTCTTTTCTCTTTCTTTAATATGAGCGTTCCGCCCTTTAATTTTATAGTCGGTTGCTCTCTCTCTTGCCGTGGAAAAGATCTCCAATATATTCGTCTGATCGCTGGAGTCTTTTCTCTTTCTTAATATGAGCCGTTCCGCCCTTTAATTTATAGTCGGTTGCTCTCTCTCTTGCCGTGGAAAAGATCTCCAGTATATTCGTCTGATCGCTGGAGTCTTTCTCTTTCTTTAATATCGTGCGTTCCGCCCTTTAATTTTTATAGTCGGTTGCTCTCTCTTGCCGTGGAAAAGATCTCCAATATATTCGTCTGATCGCGCTGGAGTCTTTTCTCTTTCTTTAATATGAGCGTTCCGCCCTTTAATTTTATAGTCGGTTACTCTCTCTCTTGCCGTGGAAAAGATCTCCAGTATATTCGTCTGATCGCTGGAGTCTTTTCTCTTTCTTTAATATGAGCGTTCCGCCCTTTAATTTTATAGTCGGTTGCTCTCTCTTGCCGTGGAAAAGATCTCCAATATATTCGTCTGATCCTTTGGAGTCTTTTCTCTTTCTTTAATATGAGCGTTCCGCCCTTTAATTTTATAGTCGGTTGCTCTCTCTCTTGCCGTAGAAAAGATCTCCAATATATTCGTCTGATCGCTGGAGTCTTTTCTCTTTCTTTAATATGAGCGTTCCGCCCTTTAATTTTATAGTCGGTTGCTCTCTCTCTTGCCACGTGGAAAAGATCTCCAGTATATTCGTCTGATCGCTGGAGTCTTTTCTCTTTCTTTAATATGAGCGTTCCGCCTTCTGTTTTATAGTCGGACTCTCTCTTGCCGTGGAAAAGATCTCCAATATATTCGTCTGATCGCTGGAGTCTTTTCTCTTTCTTTAATATGAGCGTTCCGCCCTTTAATTTTATAGTCGGTTGCTCTCTCTCTTGCCGTGGAAAAGATCTCCAATATATTCGTCTCATCGCTGGAGTCTTTTCTCTTTCTTTAATATGAGCGTTCCGCCCTTTAATTTTATAGTCGGTTGCTCTCTCTCTTGCCGTGGAAAAGATCTCCAATATATTCGTCTGATCGCTGGAGTCTTTTTCTCTTTCTTTAATATGAGCGTTTCCGCCCTTTAATTTTATAGTCGGTTGCTCTCTCTCTTGCCGTGGAAAAGATCTCCAATATATTCGTCTGATCGCTGGAGTCTTTTCTCTTTCTTAATATGAGCGTTCCGCACAATTTTATGATGGATTTTGCTCTCTCTCTTGCCGTGGAAAAGATCTCAATATATTCGTCCTACATCCTTTGGAGTCTTTTCTCTTTCTTTAATATGAGCGTTCCGCCCTTTAATTTTATAGTCGGTTGCTCTCTCTCTTGCCGTGGAAAAGATCTCCAGTATATTCGTCTGATCGCTGGAGTCTTTTCTCTTTCTTTAATATGAGCGTTCCGCCCTTTAATTTTATAGTCGGTTGCTCTCTCTTGCAAATTGGAAAAGATCTCCAATATATTCGTATCATCGCTGGAGTCTTTTCTCTTTCTTTAATATGAGCGTTCCGCCCTTTAATTTTATAGTCGGTTGCTCTCTCTTGCCGTGGAAAAGATCTCCAATATATTCGTCTGATCGCTGGAGTCTTTTCTCTTTCTTTAATATGAGCTTTCCGCCCTTTAATTTTATAGTCAGTTTGCTCTCTCTTGCCGTGGAAAAGATCTCCAGTATATTCGTCTGATCGCTGGAGTCTTTTCTCTTTTCTTTAATATGAGCGTTCCGCCCTTTAATTTTATAGTCGGTTGCTCTCTCTCTTGCCGTGGAAAAGATCTCCAATATATTCGTCTGATCGCTGGAGTCTTTTCTCTTTCTTTAATATGAGCGTTCCGCCCTTTAATTTTATAGTCGGTTGCTCTGCTTGCCGTGGAAAAGATCTCCAGTATATTCGTCTGATCGCTGGAGTCTTTTTCTCTTTCTTTAATATGAGCGTTCCGCCCTTTAATTTTATAGTCGGTTGCTCTCTCTCTTGCCGTGGAAAAGATCTCAATATATTCGTCTGATCGCTGGAGTCTTTTCTCTTTCTTTAATATGAGCGTTCCGCCCTTTAATTTTATAGTCGGTTGTCTCTCTCTTGCCGTGGAAAAGATCTCCAATATATTCGTCTGATCGCTGGAATCTTTTCTCTTTCTTTAATATGAGCGTTCCGCCCTTTAATTTTATAGTCGGTTGCTCTCTCTCTTGCCGTGGAAAAAGATCTCCAGTATATTCGTCTGATCGCTGGAGTCTTTTCTCTTTCTTTAATATGAGCGTTCCGCCCTTTAATTTTATAGTCGGTTGCTCTCTCTCTTGCCGTGGAAAAGATCTCCAATATATTCGTCCTGATAACAGGTCTTTTCTCTTTCTTTAATATGAGCGTTCCGCCCTTTAATTTTATAGTCGGTTGCTCTCTCTCTTGCCGTGGAAAAGATCTCCAATATATTCGTCTCATCGCTGGAGTCTTTTCTCTTTCTTTAATATGAGCGTTCCGCCCTTTAATTTTATAGTCGGTTGCTCTCTCTCTTGCCGTGGAAAAGATCTCAATATATTCGTCTGATCGCTGGAGTCTTTTCTCTTTCTTTAATATGAGCGTTCCGCCCTTTAATTTTATAATCCGGTTGCTCTCTCTCTTCTGAAATGGAAAAGATCTCCAATATATTCGTCTGATCGCTGGAGTCTTTTCTCTTTCTTTAATATGAGCGTTCCGCCCTTTAATTTTATAGTCGGTTGCTCTCTCTCTTGCCGTGGAAAAGATCTCCAATATATTCGTCTCATCGCTGAGTCTTTTCTCTTTCTTTAATATGAGCGTTCCGCCCTTTAATTTTATAGTCGGTTGCTCTCTCTCTTGCCGTGGAAAAGATCTCCAGTATATTCGTCTGATCGCTGGAGTCTTTTCTCTTTTCTTTAATATGAGCGTTCCAGCAGCAATTTTATAGTCGGTTGCTCTCTCTCTTGCCGTGGAAAAGATCTCCAATATATTCGTATCATCGCTGGAGTCTTTTCTCTTTCTTCAACCTCGAGCGTTCCGCCCTTTAATTTTATAGTCGGTTGCTCTCTCTCTTGCCGTGGAAAAGATCTCCAATATATTCGTGTCTGATCGCTGGAGTCTTTTCTCTTTCTTCTTGTAAACTTTCCGCCGCTAATTTTATAGTCGGTTGCTCTCTCTCTTGCCGTGGAAAAGATCTCCAGTATATTCGTCTGATCGCTGGAGTCTTTTCTCTTTCTTTAATATGAGCGTTCCGCCCTTTAATTTTATAGTCGGTTGCTCTCTCTCTTGCCGTCGATCTCCAATATATTCGTATCATCGCTGGAGTCTTTCTCTTTCTTTAATATGAGCGTTCCGCCCTTTAATTTTATAGTCGGTTGCTCTCTCTCTTGCCATGGAAAAGATCTCCAGTATATATTCGGTGATCGCTGGAGTCTTTTCTCTTTCTTTAATATGAGCGTTCCGCCCTTTAATTTTATAGTCGGTTGCTCTCTCTCTTGCCGTGGAAAAGATCTCCAGTATATTCGTCTGATCGCTGGAGTCTTTTCTCTTTTCTTTAATATGAGCGTTCCGCCCTTTAATTTTATAGTCGGTTGCTCTCTCTCTTGCCGTGGAAAAGATCTCCAATATATTCGTCTGATCGCTGGAGTCTTTTCTTTTCTTTAATATGAGCGTTCCGCCCTTTAATTTTATAGTCGGTTGCTCTCTCTCTTGCCGTGGAAAAGATCTCCAATATATTCGTCTGATCGCTGGAGTCTTTTCTCTTTCTTTAATATGAGCGTTCCGCCCTTTAATTTTATAGTCGGTTGCTCTCTCTCTTGCCGTGGAAAAGATCTCCAATATATTCGTCTGATCGCTGGAGTCTTTTCTCTTTCTTGTATGAGCGTTCCGCCCTTTAATTTTATAGTCGGTTGCTCTCTCTCTTGCCGTGTGGAAGATCTCCAGTATATTCGTCTGATCGCTGGAGTCTTTTCTCTTTCTTATGAGCGTTCCGCCCTTTAATTTATAGTCGGTTGCTCTCTCTCTTGCCGTGGAAAAGATCTCCAATTATATTCGTCTGATCGCTGGAGTCTTTTCTCTTTCTTTAATATGAGCGTTCCGCCCTTTAATTTTATAGTCGGTTGCTCTCTCTCTTGCCGTGGAAAAGATCTCCAGTATATTCGTCCTGATCGCTGGAGTCTTTCTCTTTCTTGTATGAGCGTTCCGCCCTTTAATTTTATAGTCGGTTGCTCTCTCTCTTGCCGTGGAAAAGATCTCCAGTATATTCGTCTGATCGCTGGAGTCTTTTCTCTTTCTTTAATATGAGCGTTCCGCCCTTTAATTTTATAGTCCGGTTTGCTCTCTCTCTTGCCGTGGAAAAGATCTCCAATATATTCGTCTGATCGCTGGAGTCTTTCTCTTTCTTTTAATATGAGCGTTCCGCCCTTTAATTTTATAGTCGGTTGCTCTCTCTCTTGCCGTGGAAAAGATCTCCAATATATTCGTCTGATCGCTGGAATGCTCTCTTTCTTTAATATGAGCGTTCCGCCCTTTAATTTTATAGTCGGTTGCTCTCTCTTGCCGTGGAAAAGATCTCCAATATATTCGTCTGATCGCTGGAGTCTTTTCTCTTTCTTTAATATGAGCGTTCCGCCCTTTAATTTTATAGTCGGTTGCTCTCTCTCTTGCCGTGGAAAAGATCTCCAATATATTCGTCTGATCGCTGGAGTCTTTTCTCTTTCTTTAATATGAGCGTTCCGCCCTTTAATTTTATAGTCGGTTGCTCTCTCTCTCTTCTGCCGTGGAAAGATCTCCAGTATATTCGTCTGATCGCTGGAGTCTTTTTCTCTACTAATATGAGCGTTCCGCCCTTTAATTTTATAGTCGGTTGCTCTCTCTTGCTGTGGAAAAGATCTCCAGTATATTCGTCTGATCGCTGAGTCTTTTCTCTTTGCTAATATGAGCGTTCCGCCCTTTAATTTTATAGTCGGTTGCTCTCTCTCTTGCCGTGGAAAAGATCTCCAATATATTCGTCTGATCGCTGGAGTCTTTCTCTTTCTTTAATATGAGCGTTCCGCCCTTTAATTTTATAGTCGGTTGCTCTCTCTCTTGCCGTGGAAAAGATCTCCAGTATATTCGTCTGATCGCTGGAGTCTTTTCTCTTTCTTTAATATGAGCGTTCCGCCCTTTAATTTTATAGTCGGTTGCTCTCTCTCTTGCCGTGGAAAAGATCTCCAATATATTCGTCTGATCGCTGGAGTCTTTTCTCTTTCTTTAATATGAGCGTTCCGCCCTTTAATTTTATAGTCGGTTGCTCTCTCTCTTGCCATTGGAAAAAGATCTCCAATATATTCGTCTGATCGCTGGAGTCTTTTCTCTTTCTTTAATATGAGCGTTCCGCCCTTTAATTTTATAGTCGGTTGCTCTCTCTCTTGCCGTGGAAAAGATCTCCAGTATATTCGTCTGATCGCTGGAGTCTTTTCTCTTTCTTTAATATGAGCGTTCCGCCCTTTAATTTTATAGTCGGTTGCTCTCTCTTGCCGTGGAAAAGATCTCCAATATATTCGTCTGATCGCTGGAGTCTTTCCTCTTTCTTCAATATGAGCGTTCCGCCCTTTAATTTTATAGTCGGTTGCTCTCTCTCTTGCAAATGGAAAAGATCTCCAGTATATTCGTCTGATCGCTGGAGTCTTTCTCTTTCTTTAATATGAGCGTTCCGCCCTTTAATTTTATAGTCGGTTGCTCTCTCTCTTGCCGTGGAAAAGATCTCCAGTATATTCGTCTGATCGCTGGAGTCTTTTCTCTTTCTTAATATGAGCGTTCCGCCCTTTAATTTTATAGTCGGTTGCTCTCTCTCTTGCCGTGGAAAAGATCTCCAATATATTCGTCTGATCGCTGGAGTCTTTCTCTTTCTTTGTAAACAGGCGTTCCGCCCTTTAATTTTATAGTCGGTTGCTCTCTCTCTTGCCGTGGAAAAGATCTCAACTATATTCGTCTGATCGCTGGAGTCTTTCTCTTTCTTTAATATGAGCGTTCCGCCCTTTAATTTTATAGTCGGTTGCTCTCTCTTGCCGTGGAAAAAGATCTCAATATATTCGTCCTGATCGCTGGAGTCTTTTTTCTCTTTCTTTAATGAGCGTTCCGCCCTTTAATTTTATAGTCGGTTGCTCTCTCTCTCTTGCCGTGGAAAGATCTCAGTATATTCGTCTGATCGCTGGAGTCTTTTCTCTTTTCTTTTAACAGAGCGTTCCGCCCCTTTAATTTTATAGTCGGTTGCTCTCTCTCTTGCCGTGGAAAAGATCTCCAGTATATTCGTCTGATCGCTGGAGTCTTTCTCTTTCTTAATATGAGCGTTCCGCCCTTTAATTTTATAGTCGGTTGCTCTCTCTCTTGCCGTGGAAAAGATCTCAATATATTCGTCTGATCGCTGGAGTCTTTTCTCTTTCTTTTTAATATAGCGTTCCGCCCTTTAATTTTATAGTCGGTTGCTCTCTCTCTTGCCGTGGAAAAGATCTCCAATATATTCGTCTGATCGCTGGAGTCTTTCTCTTTCTTTAATATGAGCGTTCCGCCCTTTAATTTTATAGTCGGTTGCTCTCTCTCTTGCCGTGGAAAGATCTCAGTATATTCGTCTGATCGCTGGAGTCTTTTCTCTTTCTTAATATGAGCGTTCCGCCCTTTAATTTTATAGTCGGTTGCTCTCTCTCTTGCCGTGGAAAAGATCTCCAATATATTCGTCTGATCGCTGGAGTCTTTTCTCTTTCTTTGGCATGAGCGTTCCGCCCTTTAATTTTATAGTCGGTTGCTCTCTCTCTTGCCGTGGAAAAAGATCTCCAGTATATTCGTCTGATCGCTGGAGTCTTTTTCTCTTTCTTTAATATGAGCGTTCCGCCCTTTAATTTTATAGTCGGTTGCTCTCTCTTGCCGTGGAAAAAGATCTCCAATATATTCGTCTGATCGCTGGAGTCTTTTCTCTTTCTTTAATATGAGCGTTCCGCCCTTTAATTTTATAGTCGGTTGCTCTCTCTCTTGCCGTGGAAAGATCTCCAATATATTCGTCTGATCGCTGGAGTCTTTTCTCTTTCTTTAATATGAGCGTTCCGCCCTTTAATTTTATAGTCGGTTGCTCTCTCTTGCCGTGGAAAGATCTCCAGTATATTCGTCTGATCGCTGGAGTCTTTTCTCTTCTTTAATATGAGCGTTCCGCCCTTTAATTTTATAGTCGGTTGCTCTCTCTCTTGCCGTGGAAAAGATCTCCAATATATGCGT
>JBBBDQ010017744.1:0-14267 GCA_037127315.1 Ascarosepion bandense | reverse complement strand
CTTTTCTAAATCATTACATTTTTTTTAATCATGTCACACCAAGGCTTTCCACTGCCAATATAGCGCAGGGGGTTACAGGGCGATAGACGAGTTAGGATGTACATAGGGGGAGGAGTTGGAGAGAATGGGATGATTAGTGTGTTGGGAGGTCTCTATTGACCTTACATTTAAACTCCTGGGGGTTATAGCCGTCGGGAAGCAAGTATGCGGAAGGGAATTCCCACAGGCGGGAAGTGCGAGAAAAGCTGTTGGAGTAGAAATTGCGGTTACATTTCATCGGTTTCACTGTAAAAGGGTGGGACCTAGTTGCCAATCTAGTATCTCGTGCAAACTTACCTAAGGGGCACCAGTAGTTTAAGTTCATCAGAGTAGAAGCCATGATAGTATTTATAGAAGAGGCGGAGGAAGCCACGTACATGGTGAAATTGACTGCGGGCGGTCAGCTAAGTCGGTATCAATCACATTACAGATTCTTCATGTGTTGTCAACCGGAGAATAGCAGGGGCACTCGACTATGTGGCAACAGTATTCAAAACACGGGCGGATGGTAGATTTGTATAAGTGCAGAATAGATTCAGACGGAAAGAATTTCCGGGCCCTGCACAGAGAGCCGACTTTCATAGCAGCGGATTGTAATGGATTCGACGTAGTCATTCCACTTGAGGTCCGCTGAGAGTGTCAGGCCAAGAAGGCGTAGTGTTTTACTCTCTAGGAGGCATGCCTGTTCCATGCTAATGGAGGAGGTGCGGTTGTCTGTGGTGGTTAATTGACAGCTTCGTTTTGGAAAAATTGAATTTTACGAGCCATTTCTACCCATTCCACACGGATTGGAGGTCCTTTTCAAGCTCAGCCGCGAGGTTCGCCTTGTCATCAACACCAGATTTTTGATCGAGGCGAGCGTATACTGTGGTATCATTGGCGTACATGCCGCCTGGCGATCTTATGTGGCATCGGGAGATCATTGATGTGAATTAGAAAAGGCGTAGGACCTATGATAGCTGTAGGGGACATCCGCGTTTGTGGTGGATTTCATGGAGGCATGTCCGTTTAAAACCACCTTCAGTGTGCGGTTGGAGAGGAATGACTGGATTAATGCCGTAGCTTCGCAGTTTCGTAGAGGCCGGCGCTGTGCCATACTCTGTCGAATGCTTTAGAGATATCCAGGGCGACAGTTCGGGCCCCATGACTACGTAAAGGCCTGTTATATATACTCGGTGATGGTCGTTAGCATATCAGCGGTAGACCCGGTGAAGCGGAAGCCATACTGTTTGTCGAGAGGTCGTGGGCCGTGAGATGCTGGAGCGACCTCGGCATTGAAAATAAGCTGAACACTTTGCCGAAGATCAGAAAAGAAGGCTGATGGGGCGGTAATTGTGGGAGTCCGAGGGTTCACCAGTGTTCTTGAATATTGGAACCACAGAAGAAGACTTCCAACAGGCAGGGAAAGCAGGAAGAAGAGAGAGCCAGAGTTTGTAGAGCTTAGAAAGGACGAGGAGAGTTCCGGGGGCACATTTCTTCAAGACTATGATTGGGATTCCGTCCCTACCACTCACTTTGTGAGGATCAAGTTTAGAGATTATGCTGAAATCAGCGAGGGCAATGATGTGGACGTCATTCAATTGGGCAAAGTTCTAGATGGGAAATCGGACGAATCCAGACACGAATTGGTCGAAATCTACGGGCAAAGCATTCAGCCTTGTCCGCTGATGAGGTGAGGACCCTAAACTCTGGATTAGTGGGGGTATTGAGGACTTACTCTTGTTGAGCACACTTTTACAGAGGCGCCAGTAGTCTTTGGCTCCGAACTTAGAGGATGCTATGCGCTGCTTCATTCTGGCAGCAAACAGCATCTTAGCTTCGTTAAGTATCTTTTTTACACTTATTACGAGCTGAGGCGAAAAGCCACCTGTTTTGGTCCGACGCATGGCTACGATAAAGCCGGAAGAAGTGATTCCGGTGGGCAATGGCAGCCGGCGGGCGAATGGGAGACGAATGGGATTTAGCGCAATTTCATAGCGGGGATGAAAACATCGATACCATCCTTAACCCAGGAGGAGACCTCTGATGCATTCTTCGACGGGAAGACAGAAACATTGTTCTAAGGGACATCGCAGAGGAAGTCACGGAACGAATCCTAGTCTGCTCTTTGATAGCAGTAGGATATTCTGCTGGTCTGGGTTTCTTGGGTAGGGGTGGTTTTGAATGAGGATGTTGACCCAAAACTACGGCGAGTAGGTTAGAATTTCCGAGACAGCAGAGCTGTCTGGTGGTGCAGAATTTGGGGTGAGAGTGACGAGATCTAGTAGCGGTCCTTCCGTTGGGTTGTCCAGAGAAACGCGTGGGGGAGAGTCCACCTCGCGTAAGGGATTGGGAGATTGAAAAAGGAAATTAAAGGTGTGGACGCCAGCAGTGTCGGTTACAGAGTTTTCGAGCCACTTAGTGTAGTGGGCAGTTAAGTACAAACACGAAAATATGGGCAGATGGGTGAGAAGAAATAGCCTTGTCGATATTGTCAGAGATGCACAATGAAGTACTGAACAGTCAGAGTAGGAGGGGGAGCGGTAGAGGAAGAAGAGTCAGTTAAGTGCCATACGTGATACACGCTTGGGCGATCATGTCTCGAAAGAGACATGACTGAGCAGAAGATTATCCCGCAGTAGGTTGCCGCTCTCTGCGGTAGACTGGTTGCCGACCAAGGCTATAGAACCCAATCTGTCCTGCTATTTAACCCATAACTGGAAGGAAGAGACGGATTAATACCTTTCCCAAGGGTATTTGCGCGTAAGTGAATACAATGGATTCAACTAGAATTCGAACTCGGCTCACGGCTGTCGCTAACTAAAATTAGTTGATGCAAAAATGAAAATGTTAATGCGAAATGAGGTAAAACAGCGAGCTTGAATCTTAATTTTGACATTCGGTTTTGAAATGACTTTCTCTTTATAGTAAAATATTTGTGGAAAAATATCTTTAGTAAATGGAAATCAAAATTGACCCATTTTATTTTTTCTCGAAAGAAAAATGTTGCATTGTTAATTTTAAATGCAGTTTTTGATAGATTAGTAGTAGGCAAAAGTAGGTAGCAGAGAGAGAGAGAGAGAGAGAGAGAGAGAGAGAGAGAGAGAGAGAACAGAGTAAGAGAGAGACTGACTGAGAATACAATTATAATATTGTTGTCTTCCTTATGACGTGTTTCTAGAATGAAAACTCATAAAGGAGGTAATCATGGCTAATTTTTTTTATATTATTTTTTTATCCGTACTTCGTAAATTTTCGTTTCTGATGGAATTTCGAAAATATTTAAAGAGAAAAAAAGTTACTGCCGGTGAATTTTTAACATTTTTATTTTTCGTTTTCTAAACGAAAATTTGGTATAAATCATTTACCAAAAGTAAAATGTCGCTCTACTCTTTAAGATGGCAACTATTTCTAAACAGATTCTTTGCTCTTGATTCAAATACCTTGACCTTTTTAATTAGTGCAAAATGTAAATTTGCAATTAATTAACTAATTAATTGATGGCTTTTCATTAATGAAAACTAAATGAGACGATTCGAAATGAATTCAGCTCTTTTGCAAATTCGGTAGATGTGAATTTTTCTTTTGTGAAGTTATTTTGCGAGAAGCGTCGTTTTCTTGTGAAAAGCCCCTCATTGCAGTGACATAATTTTGGACCTACATAAATCGAGCATTTCGGCAAGTGCTTTTATACTTACCTGGCATAGGAGTGAACGGTGATCAGCTAGGCCGTTCTCCCAAAGTGAGGCCCATCCATTGCACTCCGGTTGGGTTGACCTTTGCGATCGCCCCAATCATGTGGGCGACTCGGATGCGCTATTCTAAGTGTGGGGTCTGCGTCACGCGCTCACCCGATATGCAATACAAAAACAGCTTTTCTTTTACTTCTTTGAAAGTAAAGTAGGTCCCTCCATTCGATTTCGATACGTAACTATAATTTTTTAAAAATAAAAGTTTTTGGAAGATTTAATTTTAGCTTTAATTGAAATTCAAGACATTACATTTACTAATTCCAGGAAGCAACTAACCTGGTGTATTTCGAATAGAATCAGAAATTTTTTTCTTTAAAATTTTTCATCAATGTAAACAGTTTCAATTCTCAGTTTAAAAAAATCTTACAAAAATAAAATACACCTCGCTGACACATTATTTTTATTAAATTACCGAATTTAAGCTGACTTGAAACAAGAATTACTTGCTTACTCCCTGAAATGTACTATAAAACGTTTCTTAACTACTGTATCCTTGTTATCGCCTTATCAGAGGCGATGAATGACATGATATATAGTAGCCGTCAAAAAAATACAAGTATGAGGAGTAGGAGCGATTGTCTGTGGCGGTTAACAGATAGCAGCTTCCTTTTGGAATCATTAAAATTACTGAAAGCATTTCTTACCCCAGTCACCACATATTGGAGGTGCTGCGTTATAAGTGGAATTATGTTTTCGTTTTAAGTCTGTTGTTTTTCAGATATTTATTGTATTTGTTCCGTTTATTTCGTGAACTTTTTCCCTATTTTTGTCTGCTGTGTTGAGACCATTATGAGTGAATCTCCTAGCAAAGTACTGAAAGAGCAGCTGCGACCCTTTTCTACCTTAAAATAGTCCAAATCGTTGGGAAAAAAAGACGTCATATATTATTAACAAATGCGTCTTGAATACGGGCCATTCATCAATGAAAGCGAGCTGTTAGCAATACCAGACTTGTAAAAATGCGTATATTTGTCGGTCAACGGAATCCAATGGAGGAGGATCTGAAAATATTACCGAAGGTTGGCGAAAGATCAAAAGCCATGTGGGACGTGCTAGGGTCAGAAAAGTGAAGTCGTTGGCGACAAACGTTCTCATATTCAGGTACGACTCCAAGAGGGAGTACATGGGCACCAGGAAAACTGGTTCATGATGTCTCATTAGAATTTTCCGCAAACCATGTGTATGCCTTTTTACTAAAATTGGAGCAGTGGAGAAAGTGTCCCGAGTATGCTCGAAATCGGAGTCAGCGAACGTCAGCTACTGGTCGTACTAAACAGATACAATTTTGAACTTCTACCTACTTTACTTCTACCTGCTTGATTCCCATCCATCTCTTATCTTTTTTCTTTGACATCCCCTGTACCTTGCTTTTCTCTCGCAACCCACTACGCACCAGTCGTTACCTTGAATTATGTGAAATGATTATAAAAAAAGTTCGTGCTTTTTTATGTATGAAGATATTTTTTATAAAGTGCGAAATAGGAATAAATTTCAATAATGATACTGAAGTATAGAGATAAAAATGTAATAATCTGTAGGAATGATAACATTTACTAACAAATGTAAGAGACATCTAAATTTAATGAACAAAAATTAAGTGCAATATCCATGTGTTTACTCTCCTCCTGATTACTCTTCTTCTGCCCTTGCACCCTCATGGTGTTCTGATTATTGACACTTTCATACCCTTGTAATGTAGTAAAGTCGATAAATAATTGTTATCGTCAAATTAGAACATGAAATTAATATTTTCAAGTAATAAAAAAAAATTGCAGGAAAAAGTCCACACACACACACATACACACACACACACACACACACACACACACACACAACGGATAAAGTAAGCAGCATGTTCTTCAATTCCAATGCTTTATTTAAAATGTTAACACTCAGAAGTTAGTTTTCTTTCAATCTAAAAATGCATTTGCATGTTTGTGAAAGTGCTTTACCATTAATCGCCAATTATTTATTCATTCTTTTTTTTAATATATTATTATTTGACCAAAAATATACATTCATTCCGACATAGAATCACTGTTTAATATTAAACAATAAATCTATCTAAAAAATACATTCTATTTTTGACAAAAGATAAAAAACTGCAATTAAATTAAATTATCAAAAAATGATAAATGACAGAAACGTTAAGTTTTTAAAAGGTTTTAAACATGTTCAGTATACTCTTTATTTACACTTAATACTTTGGTTATTTAAAGCAAAGCTTAGTTTTACATGTCTTCCTTAATTTTTTAATCTTTTTTCTGCAGGCATATTTCGTTTTTCTAATTTGAGACACAACAGATATTTATCTGTTGTATGTATTTTACAACTTTGAGAATTATGTCAGAAAATGAGTCAGAAAATGTTATTTTTTAACAGAAGAAGTTAGCAAAAAGAATTGTCTTTTTGTCTAATAAATATGGTAATTTATTTTATGCGTGTTCTCATGATACATTCGATAAATTGTGTACTAAAATACAAAATAACTTTGAATTTTTAAAAATATTTTGATTCATTCTTCTCGCTTTTCTTATATTCTTTACATTCAATCTTCTAAATGTATTTTCTTCTTGTTAGTTATCTCAATATCTGCATTAGTAAAAGTGAAACGTATAAATTGAATACTTTTCCTACTTTGTTATTATTTCATTCTACGCATTCACATGTATGAAAATAGTAAATGTATTTAATTATAAGTTTTGTAAACGCACAGATTGGAATTCAACATTCAAATTTATGGCACAGAATATTTTAGACTAGGAAAAGACTCACAATTTGTTTAAAACGAGATCATAATAAAACACCTGGGTGTTTGCAGATATTTCAAAGACTTGGATCTTTTAAAGACATATATTTTAAGCATTTTTACAATTTTTTTGATTTTCTTGTAGGAGTTTTAATGGTTTCTTTTAAATACCAAAAATATTTCGATAGGGATAATATTTGTATGTATTTAAATACTTGTAAGATAAAGATTTATATTGGTAATACTAAGCATTCTTTGAAAAAATATTTCATCAGCACATTTCTTCATTTAATAATGAGTACAAAAGATATATATATATATATATATATATATATATATATATATATATATATAGAGAGAGAGAGAGAGAGAGATTTCTATATTTTTCTCAGAGTCTGTTTGAGGCTAAATTGAAATCATCACTACATAATAGCTTTATTTTTGAGAAATTGATTTTGCATTTTGTTTTCAATAATATATAATCAAATGATATGTGCTGGCTGTCATGCTGTCTTACTTGGAATGAAAAAATTAAAAAAACAAAAAAATCTCCAGACTTATTTGAAAAATTCTTGGAGTCTTGTGTGTCTAAGGGTCAACGTTGAAAGTCAAGGCGATCAAATCTATATGAAATTTAATTTTCTGCAAATTGTTCATGATTATAACTCTTTTTAGGAAAGATAATTCTACTACTTTTCCACAGGTTTCAATTCTGTTAATCTTCGCCTAGATTGATTGCTGATTTAAAGCAAGACATCATTCCCTGTGAGCGGGAGGTTATCCAAGTATAACTTCTTTTCAGAGATAAATTAACTATGCCTTTAATTTATTGCTTTAGTTGTTCCTTTGAAATTCACTACTTTTTGACGAGAGAATTTCAACGGAATATTTATATTATTATCAATGCTATATCTCGTGAATAAGAAGTCAACATTGCTTTGTGGCTGACATTTTCACGCATTATTTGGAGGAGGAAAGAAAGCTCAGTGTCGTTGAAGATCATTTGAGACATACAATATTATATACAGTGATATCTATCTACTCTATCTATCTATCTATCTATCTATCTATCTATCTATCTATCTATCTATCTATCTGTCAATTTCGTTTTTGAAGTAATTTTGTATAATGTTTGCTCAAATTGATAAACATAGCGATAAGTGTTAGGAATATCAAAGAGTTAAATTGAAAATAAAAGAATCGTGTGATAATGCCCTCCGAAAATTATTGGTAGGCTCTTCTTTGTATAATGTTTATCTTGTTGCACGAATGTCTGTGTAGAGTTTAAGTGTTTTATATTAGAATAATATCTTTTGAAATGTCAAATTTTCATAAAAGTCCTTGAATTAAAATATGAATCATTTCTTACTTTTTATAGGATTCAAAATGAAAGTGGCTGTTGTCAAGAGAACTGAGGTTTGATAGAAAGTAAATGGATGAAATTCAATCACCGCTCAAACATTTTTCTTTGAAAGAACGACATGAGATCGTCTCGAAGAAGATCAAAAGACAATCTTTTTTGTCTACGGCTGTTACAAATAAAAAAGTAGATTTTGTCAAATATCTGGTTGAGAAGTGTGAGGCTAGTGTAAAGGACGGCGGCCCGTAGCTCAATATGACAGCAGATATGACGTCTATTAAATATGTGAAATTTCTTGCTGACAACGGGGCGGATCTAAACAGCGTGAACTATGAAGAAAAGTCAGCATTACACTTTGCATGTATCAATGGCGATATGCCTCTGGTAGAATAGCTGGTTGAGAATGGCGTCCAAGTTGATAATGGTGATATCGAAGGCAATACTCCATTAAGAGTATCCGTAAACTATCAAAGTTAATGCAGATATATGTTATTGAACCGCGTAAATCTTCATGGAGAAACACCTCCGATGTTAGCTGTTGAAAAGAAGTCTCACATTTTTAGTGTAGCTGATCTGGTTTCTTTCAATGCTAAGCAAGACTTGCTAAATGATTCAGAAAACACCGCATGAATAGCGACTCGAGAAGGCTTTATGCTAATAATAGACTATTTGTATATGCACGGAGCTGTTACTACAAACGGTTTGGCTGGAATTTATCAAATCAAAACTTGCTATTCCTTACTATAAAAATAATAAATTCAAAAGCTCATTGTTATTGAAGAATGAGTAGCGTTATTTTAAGTTGTTAGCAACAACTCCTTTCTTTAAAATGGAAGGCTCAGATATTTCTAACGTGACAGTTTAGAAAACATCGTCGACACTTTAAACAAAAATAGTTGAAACGCCATTTGCTTAGTTAGAAAGGCAGTTTTGACACATAATCTTTGATCTTGAAACAATTAAATAGCCGTGTGCTACACAGAAAGCGTACGTGATTGTGTGAGATTATTAACTTATTCTTGTAGACATTAGCGTCAACGAGAGACGTAACGTTTTTTTCAAAGATCCATGCATTACATTGATATAACCTTTGAGAATTAAGAAAAGGTGTAAATCAATTATGTTGATAAAAACTTTCATAATTTGAGCTCATGTCCTGCGAGTAAACGGAAGTATGAAAAGTCCAAACGTTGATGTTCAGAAAATGCGACCACAATTTGTTTCTCCATTACTGTGTGTTAAAAATGCATTTCCTTCAGCGATCAAGCAGTTACTGTCAATGCCAAATGAGGATATCAACAACAAAATGGAGAAGGTTTAACACCTTTTCCCTACGTGATTCATTTGCTTCAATATCGACAAAAATGATCTATTGTGAAATGTTTCTAGCACACGGCTTTAATATGAATGCGTGGAACGAGAAAGAATATTGTATTTCGTGTACTTTAAAGAAACTCAAGTTTTGCCACAACTAAGTAAAATACACGATGTTGCAATGTCTGGCAACAAAAATTTGTAAGTGAAAATGAACTCAGATATGAAAATGAAGTGTCGAGGCAATTTGGAAAAAAATCGTATATTCACATTTTTGAATGATACGTTCTGCCAAAACATTTGATACAATTGATGACTATTATGTATATGTACATATGCATATACACATAAACACATTTTTAAATTGTCGCCTCAGTATTTCATCGGAAGAAGTTTTAATAAAATGCGATCGAATGTTAATCAATAGAACTGCAATCATGAAAACAATTATACAAAATACACAAGACGATGGACAATTTATGTACAGTTAATGAATTTAATTTCTATCTTTTTTCTTTTTCTTTTTTTTGCTCGTGAATTTTCTTTCCGTATTTTGTATGATATTCGACTTTAAATTTACGTATAACAATTCTGTGTTTTTTGCTTCGTTGTTTTTTTATTCTTTTAAAGTTCATTTTCTTTTTATTAAGTCGGACCTACGTCATCAGAAAGAAAAATAATTTTTCAGTTGTACAAGGTCATCAGTGAAATTTTGAAGTGTTTTTTCTTTATCATTTTGTTCTGGCATCTTGTGAACACACACGCTCCTACACAAGATTACTGCCACACACATATATAAATATATGATACATATATATATTTATGTATGCATATCTGGACACATATATATCTATTAATATTTATTTAACCACACACATTCATTCTTTCTGTATATCTTTCTTACACGCACGCATACAATCCAGTCAGTTGAGTGCCATACGTGATACGCTTGGGCGATCATGTCTCGAAAATAACTGCATCACTGACTGGGCTGACACGATTTTCACTGCAGTATCTTGCTATTAATTTCTGCGATAGACTGGTTACCGATAGTTATAGAACCCAACTATCAATATTTCTTTCTTTAGCAGCATAGAGGATCAGGAAGAATTTTCCAGGTACACCTGAGGTCTTTTGTGATTTCACCATCATGCCTACCTCCGGTGTCCACATACCACCTATAGAAACACAATCATCTGTAAAGAAGAGTTGCTAAATGGTGTCTATAACGTCCGGATGTAAACACCTCCAAAATATATTTTGTGACCAGTGACAGATGAAATGTTTACAATTCTTGATCATGAAAATGTTTTACATAATTCTTATTTTTAAACTTCAAGTAAAGTGTTCTGAAAAGTTACTGTTATGCGTTCGAAAAAGCTCGAAACTTCTTCGAAAAATGTCCGTTGTTTCTTCCTACATCGGTGGGTAACATCACAACACTGATTGGGTTATATAATTATACTTAGCTAATTAGACAATTATTTACATCTACTACAATAATAATAATTATTATTCTTAGGTACCTCCACTTATTTTTAATAACTTTTTAAATTAAAATTAAAATAAACTATACTTGAAACAATTATTTTAGTTTTAAATTTAAATCTAAATGATTAAATTTACTATTTCCAATTCTTAAATGCTATGTTGTATTTGAAAAGAAATTATTTTAATTGGAATCTAAAGTTTTGAGATTTTCAAAATATTTTGAAATTTTTGTCATTTTTGTGCGATCGGCACATTTGTAAACAAAAGTCAATTCTCGTTTTTATTTTGTTAGTTAACAGTATATTTATTAATTTCAATATACTGGCTGAATATTCGAGAAATGTTTTTTAGAAATATATGCGGCAAAATATTCTTTTTCATTTTCATAAATACCTATAGAATATAGATATTTCCAACTTGTTATTTAACGTAATTGTTATAAGGTGTGATTGTATTTCCTTGTTTTATCAGTCCAGCGTTGATCGTTTATCTTGTATGCTGAAGCTAGCTTATCTTTAATATTTGGGCGCTTATAGTCCTTTAATATTAATTAGACAATTATTTACACATCACTACAATAATAATAATTATTATTCTAAATTAAGGTACCTCCACTTATTTTTTAAAAAACTAACTTTTAAATTAAATTCAAAAATAAACTATTCTTCAAACATCTATTTATTTTAAATTTAAATCTAAATGATTAAATTTAATATTTCAGTAAGCAAACCTGTATATTGGAAACGAAAACGTAATTATTGGAATCTAAAAGTTTTGAGGTTGCAAAATATTTTGAAATTTTTTCTCTATTTTGTGTAATTAAACACATTTGTAAACAAATGTTAATTATAATTTTTAAAAATCTTGCTAAAATAAAATATACATCTCTTAAAATTTATTTGTGAAAAAATTAGCAAATTTATGGTTAAATTATATGATTTCTACAAGTATGCTAACATATGGAAATGTAGACTAAAACTATTACTTAATCACGGGTGATAATCTTTCAAACCTTTTCCGCATGATCTGATATGTGATGACAACTAGATGCAACATGTTTATTGACACCTATATTGTTGTTCTTTTTAACCCTTTTTTTTTGAAAAGTACATGAATCGTTAGGAAAGTTTCCTGTCAACACACTGATTTTCACTTATCCTGATATATATTTATGTACATTCTTGAATTGGCATTCTGATGAACTACTGACATTTTTACTTCTATTTAAACACGAATTGCAAATAAAGTTCATCAAAGGACAGAAATACGTCAGCTAAGAAAGGTTTACTTTTTGCATTTTTACTCTAATATACATGTGTGTATAATCCTTTATGGGCATTTCAAATGTTTACACCAATTGCGATATTTGGATGGAATAAAAATGTTCTCTGGTCTGAGCCATTTAACTAATTGTTCGTCATTTCCGGTGATTAAATTGGATAATGTAAAAAAAAAAAAAAATGCTTCTGGGTTATTTAACACTAATAATTTCACTTTTGTTCTGTTTGGTAGTATTCAATCGGTCAAGCTTCATTGGCGAAAGAGTCTATACTCAATATATATATAAATGAGAGAGAGAGAGAGAGAGAGAGAGAGAGAGAGAGAGATGGTCGTATAATTTACCCTGAGCTGGAATCATTCCTTAGATTTTCAAGGGAAATAAATAAATTATGTATTTTCAAATAAGAATTTAAATTCAAAACCTATTATTTAAAATATGTAATACATAAATATTCCTCAACTAAAATAATAAAATAAACCAACAATAATAACAACATTTACTAACTTTCATTTATTAAACATTAAATTTCATCACTTAGCATCGTCTGTACTTTGATGTTCAGTTAGTTTCATATATATTTATGTGCATTTCTTAAATTTAAATTCTGATAGAACTGCAAACATTTTTATTTGTATTATTGTGTTAATAAACACGGACTGCGAATAAGATTCACCAAAGGTCAAAACCTAAAGAGCCAGCTAAGGGTTGACATTTTATTTCCTCTGTATACATCATATGTGTGTATTATCCTTTAGAACTCACACCAATTGCTATATTGGATGAATAAAATGGAATAAATGATGAGCCATTGAACTAATTGTTCATCATTTCCGGTGATTGGAGTTTATATAATAAAAAATGTAAACAGAAGCTATTAACACTAATTGTATTAAATTTGCTTCATTTACGCTCAAATCAACACGCTCAAATATCTTAAAGGTAACAATATTTCAGGAAAAGCTCTTGGTAATTAAAAAATATCCAAGGAAGACTACTTGACAGTTACTTAAAACTTACATTTATAATAAATTTCCTTCAGACAATGTTATTTAAAACTCGTAAGATGAAATGAGTATGTGCGTTGTGGTGCAGTGGATATCGGCTCGAAACGAGAAATTGGGGAGCCGAGTTCGAATTCCAGTTGAATTCATTGCATTCCCTTACGGACAAATACCCTTGAGAAATGTATTAATCAATCTCTTCCTTCCAGTTATGAGACAACAGTACATATTGGGTTCTATAGCCTTGGTCGGCAGCCATTCTACCGCAGAAAGCAATGGCAACCTACTGCTGGATAATCTTCTGACAATCTAATCAAGTCCCTTTCAAGACATGATCACCCAAGCGTGTATCACGTAATGACTATACGCCAGAAAGCAAAGGAAATAATAATGATAATAATAATCTTTAATGAAAGAATAAGAGAATATAGAGTCGGCGAACAAATTATTATTTTTAAATTTCACGGCAGTAATAAACTCAAACATATGTCAAGTTTTTCTTTTCCGTAAATTTTGATTTTTTTTTATCTTAACAATTATTTTTGTTGCAAGAACTAGTGATGGTTGCAATTTTTTTCTTTTTAACAAAATACTCTCTAGTATAGTGATGTTTTGTTCCGTTAAGCGGCTGTTACGTCCAAGTTTTTTTTTTTAACCAGCGTCTTTCTCTTTGAATTTTTTTTCTATATAATATTCTGTTTTACTATTTTAACATAAACATGAATTTTTCTTCATATATTATTTAATTTGTCTGTTTCTTCTTCAAATGATCCTAATAAATAAAACTAACAGTTTTCTTATTATTCATATTTCCTTAGTTGTCGATATTTCGAAATAATTTTTTTACTTTTTATTATTTTTTAAACTATTATAATTTTCTTAAAAACAAAAAACCAAACAAGACAACAGGAAACAGAAAAATACGACGAGAAACAGTTTGATCATAATTTCTACGATATTTTCTTTTTTTAGAAAGAATACGTATTTATAAATATATTTATTTATTTTTATTTATTTATTTATTCATTTCCATTTACTTATTTAATTTATTTTATTTTGATAACCCTATTTTCGACGACTTTAATGAAAAAACAACTGAATATACAGTGGGCGAACAAATTATTATTTTATTTTAAATCTCACAGCACTAATTATCTTAAACACATGTCAACTTTTTCTTTACCATTAATTTTTTTTTTTGGCAAAATACTTTAGTGTAGTGATGTTTTGTTTCGTTGAGCGGTTGCAACGCCCAAGCTGTTTTTTTCAACCAGCGGCTTTCTCTTTGAATTCCAATCGC
>JBBBDQ010017741.1:0-27929 GCA_037127315.1 Ascarosepion bandense | reverse complement strand
TCTGCGATGACAATATTTTAGCTCTCACACTCAGAATAAGCACTCTGGAGAATGGTAGATTTGAAAACAGTATCTTACTCTGGTATGTACGCATCGCTCATTCAGTAACATGAATTAGATTATTGGGCGTGTGTATTGATAATATACGCCTTAAGGGGTCAGTCACCTTCCGCTGAGCGCCCATGGCCCAGGGCCGAATAGCCGACTTGACGCCAGTTGTTCCGGTTCCAATCCTGCAAAACCTGCCGGAGTGTGACCGTGCCAGGCTGTGATGCGGCGAGGCAGATCTCTCTCTTGTGATGACAATATATATATATATATATATATATATATATATATATATATATATATATTTAAAGTTATTTTTTCAAAATTCAAAAAATGTTGAATAACATTTCGACACGAAATCTCTAAGAGAGAATTTGCCTCTCCTCAGTAATACAGCCTTAAGTTCAAACGAAGAAAGATAGTGTTAAGAAGGAGGAAACAAATAACTAATTAACGGTTAAGATTTTAAATATACGTCTCGAGAGACTTTTTTAGAGTTCATTCTATGTCTGGATTTTACTCTTTTTGTAAATGAAGGGATTAAGTGACGGAAAGGGTTAAGGGAAATGTGAGGTCGTTAAATTGAGAATTGGGTTAAACAAACGGAACAGAGAAGGAGGGGGCGGAATATAAAAAGAATGTATAGAGAAAAGATAAAGAAGGGAAAAAAAGAAAAGAAAGGAAAAAGTGAGAGAATATCAAATATCAAATAGGAAACGTGCTTGATACGTGTCAAATAGGTTCAACTTTAATTTTTCCTCTTCTTAACCCTATCTTTCTTCATTTTGAACTTAGAGCTGTGTTGCTGAGAGAGGGAATTTTCTCTTTAGCCGTTTTTTTTCGGATTCGTAACTAATAATTTGGGTGTGTGGATGGATGGGTGTGCGTGTGTAAACATGTATGCATATATGTAGAAACGCAGATACACACAGATATATAAATATTCATTAGGTGTCAATAGAACAGTTCTCATTGTAATATAATAGAGCTAGTAAGCATATATATTAATAAATATACATATTATCCTACGTATTAAACACGAGTTTTATGCCCTACGTAATAATTTTGTAGCCTGGTTAATAATAATTAAAAATTCAGAAAAAAAGATTAAAATATTTAAAATAATTATAAATGTAATAAAAATAATAATATTTAGAGTTAAATAAATAACTAAAAATTTAAAACCACAATAGCAAAATTACTAATAATAATAAAAATAAATATAAAAATAAAATAAATATAAAAAAGAAACACTAAGAATCCCGTAAAAATGAATATAAAATACAACGATAAGTTAATATAAATTATTAATTATTATTCATAATATAAAAATTCAGTTTCTTAATTTTTAATTATTAACTTTAGGTTTCTAGATTTTAATTTCTTTATTACCACGTTATTATTACTATAATAATATAAGAATACTATTATTATTATGATTAAAATTAAACAGAAAAAGTAACAATTATTTATCGAGCGTTAATTCAAACCCTAATTTTTAAATTTTAAATTTCAATATCATACATCTAAAACGGACAACTGGCAGCTCGGTTCAAAGTTCATTTCTTTTACCAACGAAGGTATTTTTGTGAATCTAGGTCCAAGACGTTAAGTGAAACTAAGATTTAATGCGTTAAATTAAACCCCCTTTCTTCTAATGCTTGTCTTCTCCTTTTCTTTCTCTTTTTCTTTCTTTTTAATACTTATTTTTTCTTTTTCCTTTTCCTATTTCACTTGACTTCATCTGATAAATTTGAAAAATTCATTTTTTGTATGAATTTAGTCTGAGCCACGAAAAAATGTTATTACCAATGGATTTGTAATAATATCTGACATTTGTTTTTGATCATGTTCACTCTGTTAGCAATAAATTTTATGATTGAGTTGTCTTTGAGTTTGTCTCACAGCTCATCAGTACGGCTTAGACTCGGTCACTTCCTAACCCAGGATTGAAACCCGACCGAATCGGCGTCAGTTTATGCTATATATATATATATATATATATATATATATATATATATATATATATATATATATATATATAAATCTTAATTATAAGTAGATTAACCTAGTGAGCCAACAAACTTACCAAGGTTTCACCTAAACGGATCTTCAGGAAGACCTTCCGTTTTTTACTTCATTCTGTCATTTACTTGTATGAAAATAGTAATTGTATTTAACTACAATTTTTGTTCTTTAAATTTTAAATTCTGAAATGGTATTTGTTTATTTATTTATTTCTACTCTCAATATCTGCAGAACCTTTAATAAAAGTGAAACATGTTACATTGAGATACGTTTCCTCCTTTGTTTTTATTTTTATTTTTTGTTTATACTTTATTCCATCATCATGTTGGGTTCCAATAATATAATCAACTCACCTTGTCTGACATGGAAGTCACATCAAAGAGACATAATCTACATTATAAAGTGTCATTTTTATCTCAATCTCTTAATAAAAATGAAAAATGTGAAATTGAAGTACGTTTCCTATTTTTGTTCCTTTTACTTTAATCTACCATTTACTTGTATGAAAATAGCAATCGTATTTAACTACAACTTTTGTAAGACGCATTGTTTTGAAGTTGAAATTGAAATCTATGGCACATAATATCCGCATTAATTAAAAAGAACAGACTTTATAATTTGTTTATAACGAGATTTCGGAGGTAACTCGCACTCAGACAAAACATTGCCAGCTCCTTGCTACATATTGTTGTACTTAAAACAATCACAAGCCCGGTTCATTGCACTTGAATAGGAATTTTTTCTACTCTACTTTCGGCTATTGTTGCTAAGAACAAATTAACAACTTATCCCCACTACGTGCCGTATGTTGCCAAAAAAGACCAACTGTTAAAATGTTTACCTAACTTCAATTGAATTTTGACAGTTGCATACAGATCACATGTTAAATGTATGGGTCAACCATGCCTGCTATGATTCTTGTTGATATTTTACAACTACCCATCTCTAAAATTTTCTTTACATATATTTAGGTTTTGAAATAGATAGATAAATGCATAAGTGTACTACTGTATTTTCTATTTTTGTTTTGAATTCTAATTTTCCTCTTCCAGATCAGTTGCTAAAAGGGTTATATATATATATATATATATATATATATATATATATATATATATATATATATATATATATATTTATGAAAATGTATAAAATCCATAATTTTTCATAATTTATTTCATGAATTCTTTTTTAAATATTCAACTTCAGACCGAATGTTTTTTTATAAAAATGAATGGGATAGATTTACGGGAGGAATAGTTAGGAAACAGAAATAATGAATATATTTTATTGATAGGGGAGGGAGTCAAATGTGGAAGATTAATTCTTAAAAGTGGATGTCACATTTAGAATGCTGCATTTCATCACTGACGATTAAGATGAACTTGGTTTAAGTTAAACATTTTCAAATACAAGACGGTAAATAGAGGCCATATTTTAAATAGAAGAATTGAATTGTTAGAGTTTTATATTAATTTCTATAGCAATAATATTTTCATTTTTATAAATATAAGCTTTTCGGTTTTCTGATAATAATTTTACTATCCAGTATGATAAGACTGTTACTGATGATAAAAAAACATAAAAAGACATAATTTAAAATAAATAAATATGTATAAAGCTATCATTATTAGGATTTTCATTATTATTAATGACAATAATAAAAACACTATTTAAAAATATATAATAACCAGCATCATAAGCTCGGCTTTTAAGCCCAGGCAACTGAGAACATTTAGTAGAAGAAGAAAATGCCAATGAGAGGAGAAAGGAATAAAAATTAAATATAAAGGCTATTTTTTTAATAAAAAATTTTTTAGTCAAATTTGACACGTGTGATTTGATTTCTGTGACGTAATTTAGCAACCAACTTAGATATTTTGGCAGAGGAAATGTAAACAATCGGTTCCATTGGCTAAAGAGTGCGAAAGGGAAAATTTGCTGAACTTAAATTCCGAAAAGTATGTGTCGACCTGCCTTTCTGTAGATATATGTCAATAGAAAGTCTGAATGGCGTAGCTTAAAAAATGTAGGCCCGTGTTAGGGACGGTCACACACAGACTCAAAGATTGCTTTTATGGGTATATATATATATATATAAATAATAATAATAATAATAATAATAATAATAAACTTAAGTTAATAGTACTGTCAATATTCTGTCTTTTTAACGGGGAATTACATAGGTATTATTTGAATACATTAGAGGCCGTTTTAAGAAACTTAACTTATATACATATTTGCATACGAACCTTTACTTGTACTCCTGGTTGTTTGTAACTAAGTAAGTACTTATATATATAAATGTACATAAGAAAGACATTCCCGCACTCATATATATATATGCATTAATACGCATATATAAAAATACATGAACAGATACATTTTTTTCAAGCATAAATAGCATTTCTCCCTGAAGTTGTTGGGAGTTTGTGCATGTTTAATGATCCTCTATTAAATTAGTGGGTTAAGTGTGCCGTCTTTTAGTTTCCAATAGTGTTTAGATATTGTGTTTTTGATGTTTTAAGAAAGCATTACAAAAAGAATGGCGATGATTGCAGAATCTTTGTTTCAACTTTCTGGGGATATCTTTTTTTCTTGTTTGGGTCTTCTTACAGATAAATTGTAGCTTCACGTATTCCTTTATAGGAACTACATTTAGCTTCAATGCGGCAGTTGGTTTTGTTATTACAGTTCAAAATAGTTTTATATACTTGTGCTTTATAATTTATATTTTTTAATAACTAGTTTTGTGTGAGTTAAAATATTTCCAATATTCTTGGTGTAAGAGTAACTGATTTTCAATGTTTTTTTGTTGAAAATCTTTTTCGTAGGTTATTTTGGTTAAAGTGCTTGTCTATTAGATTAGGAAAGTATCGATCAATACTTATATTGGACAACTTACAGAATGTTAGGTGAAACCATATTATTTTTCTTTTTCTGTATTTGGTGACATTAGTTGTTTTGTTTTCAAAGTTTATTGGTAGACTAAAACATTTTTAACATTACTTTTTCTTGAAGGTTTCCATTATATATGGATTTGTTCTCATTAATTTTTATAGATGATAATCTATGAATTCTCGTATTTGCTGTGTTAAGAATGTTATTAATCATTTATTTAGTTTAATTAGAATTTACATTAATATAATAGGAGATTGATTTCTTTTATGAAATGGTATGAAGGTATTTCTGGAAACGTTGAAACTGACATTCTTGAAGAAATTTACTATTTTGAGGTTTGATGATATTTCGATTTTAAAACCTAGAAACTAGAAAGCTTTTATAATTTTTTCTGTATTCTGGATGATAGAGGGCCTTTGCTATTTTTGATGAATATAATTCTATATTCTCGGTAAAGAGCTACTTGATTGGGATCAATAATTCTACCAAGAGTGCCTAATATGTATATTCATATTAGATCAACGATTTGTGTTGAATCATTCGGGATTAGTGGGACATCAAAGTTATCGTGAAATTTTTTAGTCCAAGTAAAATCGTTATATACAAGTAAAGATTGTCTAGATGCTAAAATTTTAATATAAAGCGATCAAATATTGATCCACAGAAATGCAATTATAAGAAACTATTTAATATTTCAAAAATACACAAGACGATGTACAATTTATGTACAAATAATGAATTAAATTTTAATCTTTTTTTCTTTTTCTTCTTTGCTTGTGAATTTTCTTTCTTATTTTGGCGAGATATTGACTTTAAATACAAGTATAAAAATTCCCGTTTTTGCTTCATTGTTTTTTACTTTTAAGGTTGATCTTTTCTTTTTTTAAGTCGGTTCCATGTCATCAGAAAAATAAACATTTTTCGATGATGCCAGGTCATCGGTGACATTTTTGAAATTGTTTTATTTTGTCATTCCATCAGATTTTCATCTTACATAGACACACGTACACGCGCACACACATGATTACTGCCACTCATAGAAACAAATATATGATATATATGTATGCGTCTATACACATCTATCTCTGTTAATATATATTCATGTACAAGCATAAATTAATTACGTATGTCTCTACACTCACAATCAGACAGTTAAGTGCTGTACGTGATATACGCTTGTGCGAACAGATCTCGAAAGTAACATTACTGACTGAGCTAAAGATTTTCCTGCAGTACGTTGCTATTGATTTCTGAGAGAGACTGGTTGCCAACTAAGTCCAGAATCAAATATCTTTCTGTTATTTAACCCATAGCTGGAGGTAGCTAGGATTAATGCCTTCATAGGGTTATTTACGCGTAAGTGAATGCAACGAATTCAACTGGTATTATCCGATTTCTTGTTCCGAGCCGATACTCAGTGTCCCACAACGCACAACTCGATCGAAACACAATCATCTGCTTAAAAAGAAGACATTGGCACCGAAATAATTAGTTACATGTAGTTTGATGATTGTTTGTTGTGTGAAACCGACAAACATCATGCAGGGTTGAATTTATGGCATATCTATTACAATCTGTAAAGATTTACGCTAATACAAATAAAAGATTTGTCACTTAGCTGATTGATATTACTTTCAGGATCCCGACCCAGAGTTTCATAGACGAACTATTCGTCCATTCTATAGAGTGTATGACCAATTGTCTGCTTATACTTTTCGATTTTTCATTTTATATGCACTTATCATATCATTGCTCCAAAGTTTCTTTCGAATTCTCTATGTTAACTTGTTCACTTATTTGGCGCAAATAACCTTGGAAACGGTATTAATCCGTCGCTTCTCCTCCAACCGTGGGTTACAGTTATAGTAAAGAGTAGATTCTATAGCCTTTGCTGGCAAACTGCCCACCACTCGGTGGATAAAAGTGTTTGAAACATCTTTTTTTGTAACAAAAACTAGTTACAGTGGAGCATCGACGATCTCCTCATTGATAGTTAGTGTCAATGATGGGTTATACTCCACTGGAAGCGATGGTGTTTATGTTTTAGGTTATATATTAAGATATGGAGTATGGAAGGCCAAGTTTGTTCGTTTTCTCTTTGATTTATTTATATATACATATATATCTTAATTAATTTATTTAAAATTCTTCTTAATAGATACTCATACTTCGTTAATAGTTGCTCTGTATGTTTTTATTATTAAACAGTAAAATTATTTACGTCTACGGACCGACATAATGAAGAAATCTTGCGAGAAGAATTGGCCTCATCCGGCTGGATTCAAACTTTGCATCTTCTAGGACAAATCGTCATTAGATCTGAAGCGTCTTAGACCGCACGACTATTAAAAATATAACGGGTTTATTCCATTTCGTAATGGATTTTCGTAAACACACACACACACACACACACACACACACACACACACACACACATATATATATATATATATATATATATATATATATATATTCCAGAGTTACTCAAGCAGGGAGCAAGGCGTGAGGTCAGTTCACGGTGGTTTAATACGTAATGACGGGATTCATATAAAATCTCTTCTGTCTTAATGGCTTTACTGTCTTGCACTGGGTGATACCGGTAAAATTAATATATATATATATATATATATATATAATCTTTATTAATCCGAGATTGGCCAGAATTAAATTATGTAGTCATATAAATTTGTATTAAAATAATCAATACATAAATAATAGTGAGCTTTGAAATATTTTGATTTGCAAGTCAGTCGATTTATGCAAACTTGGTTTTAACCTCCTTCTTCGGCATTCTAGCGTTTTATATCAAGTTAATATAAAAGATTATTTATTATTTTCAGTTTCATAAATGTCTATAGAATATAAATATATTTCTAACTTTTTATCTAACGTAATTGTTATAAAGTGCGATTGTCTTCGTATTTTATCAGTTCAGCTGTAGTCGTTTAACTTGTATACCGAGAGGTGGCCTACTGTTACTCCTTGCGCAACGCATGCAGTCTATGTGTTAGCGAATTAGTCAATCATTCACACACCCGTACAGTAATAATGAGAAATATTAAATTTCGTACCTCACTAACTTTCGATAACCAATCTTAAATTTATATTAAAAGAAAATATTTTTCTTGAATTTTTTATTTTATTTTTAATTGAAGTCTAAATGATTAAATTTACTATTTCAAGTAAGCAACATATTATGGTGTATTTGAAACAGAAATTATATGGATAAAAATGAAAATTTTGAGGTTTAAAATAAAATTAAAAATTTTTCGGACATTTTAGAGCGATCGACACATTTGTTTGCCATTGTTAATTCTCGGCTTTAAAGATATTTAAAAATAAAATATACATCTGTGACACTTTTGTTTTGGAATATTAGAAAAACTTTTTAACGTTAATTTAGTCAGAGGACAACCAGATGCGAGATAACTAAGTGTACATAGTGATCAGAATTGACAAAATTGTCCAAATTTTTTGTTCTGTAAGGGGAAGAAACCGTTAAACACATGTTCTTTTAACGTACATATAGAAATTACCACACAAATAAAATTAAATACACAAAAAAAAATTTAAAATTATTTGAAAAAATAAGGTGGCATGGCGATTTTTATTAAAGTTTTCTAATTTGCGAGTATGTCTTTCATTTATTAGCTTAATAACATAAAGTCTACAATTGAGTGAGGTGACGTCTGCACATGTCACCCACTTAACGGAGACGATGTTGAAGAATAGCAGCCTCGATGCTGGTGAGAGACGTACAAGAGATAAATAAACAATAATAGTAGTAGCAGTAATCTCAGTTAAGTGCCATACGTGATACACGATATGGCGATCATGTCCCTTTCGGGATATGACTGACTAAGCAGAAGATTTTCCCGCATTTGGTTGTATTATTTCTAGAGAAATACAAGGCCAAAGATGTCGAACCCAATCGTTCCGCTATTTAACCCATAGCTAGAGGGAGAAGAGATGCATTCATATATTACCCAAGTGTTTTGCGTATAAGTGAATAAAATGAACTCGCCTGGAATAGTGAACCATAAATATTGAACTCATTTCTCGATATATCATAACAAAATAAAATACTATTTTAGTGTTTTTTTAGATGATTTTTATTACGTGACTCATTAAATTGATTAGTTGTTGGAGTTCGCATTCGTTTGCACCTGGCTTTAGGCAATGTTAGGAAGATCGATTTTCTTAGGTTTTCTGGGATATTGCCGTTGTTGTAATTTTTATTCATTATTTCTGTGATTTTGTCTAAGGCTGCCAGTCCTTCTATTGCAATATCGTCTGGTTTCACTGTTTCGTTTCTATTCAGATTGGCTGGTGTATCTTCAACTTGGGACTTCAATATTTCTGGGTCTGTCTGTGTTTCTGTGTTTTGCGGTTTGCTTTCTCTCGTCGTGGAAGTGATCTCTTTGTATTCTTTTCACCGGCTGGAAGTATTTCCTCTTTCTCTAATATGAGCGTTCCATCCATGCATTTTTGTATATCCTGTTGAGAAGTATGTCTTTTTTTCTTGTTATTTCTTTCATTTTCTTATTGAATCTCTCCCCTTATTAGTCGTGAACAATTTTTCATTTCTGCATATTTATCGTTTCAGTCATTCCTCCATAGCTTGTCTGCATTTCTTTGTATAGTTTCCTGTAATCCTTTCCATATCTTGGCTTTGTTTTCTGCCTCGTATACGTTCACATTGGACGGATCTTTTTTTTTGTAGCTTGAGGTCTTCCATGAGCCTGTAGTGTTGTAGTTTGGTTGATGTGTCATTTCTTCAGTTCCAAAGTTTCATCCTTAGTTTACATATAACCGGACAAAAGAATTTGTTTATTAAAGTAGACTTTATGAGTCGGAATAGACACATTGACACAGGGAACAGAGCTTCGATTTTTAATAATTACTGAGTTAGCAAAAAATTTGTCAATTAAAATACATTTAAGCAAAATGCATTTCACTTTTTTGTTCAGTTGGTAGTATTCAATCTGTCAAAAACGTCATTGTCGAAAAACACTAAACCGAATATATGAGAGAGAGAGAGAGAGAGAGAGAGAGAGAGAGAGAGAGAGAGAGAGAGAGCTATTAATGTCAGAATGTCTACGGTTAAGTTTCTAGGACCGGGTGTGAAATTTTTTAACATACAGATATATTTCAATATCTAAAGCCTACCAATAATTTAAAAAAATAAACGTTTATAAAATGGTTCAAATGTGTAAAGGCTTAGCAGAAACACCGGCAATCTGCTTCTAATTTTTAATATTTAATGAGTTAAGTTTTCAAAATTTATCAAACAATTAAAATACATTTAGGCTAATTACATTTCTCATTTTGTTTTTGTTCATCTGACAATATATCATTTAAAATGCATTTCAGTTTTTTGTTGTTCATTTCTTAGTATTCAATCGTTCAAAAGCTTCATTGTCGAAAAGAAGCTATACTCAATACATATCAATGAGAGAGGAGAGAGGGGGTGAGAGATATGGTCGTATAATTTACCCTGTGCTTGAATCATTCCTTAAATTTCAAAGGAAAAAATTAAGTATTTTCAAATAAAAGAGAAAAACTTAAATTTAAACCTATTATTTAAAATATGTAATACATAAATGGTCTTCAACTAAAATAATATAAATAATAAAATGAACGAACAACAATAAAAATATTTACTCACTTTCATTTATTAAACATTAAATTTCATCACTTAGCATCGTCCATAATGTACTTTGAGGTTCAGTTTGTTTGATATATATTTTATGTGCATTCTTAAATTTAAAAATTCTGATGAACTAGCGACATTTTTATTTGTATTATTGTGTTAATAAAGTTCAGCAAATGTCAAAACACATAAAAAAGGTCTGCTACAGTTGAGATTTTGTTTTTAATCATATACATAAAGGTGTATAATCCTTTAGATGCATTTAAGAATTTTACAACAATTGCTATATTTGATTGGAATAAAATCTTCCTATTGTCTTAGACGTTTAGGTAATTGTCCGCCATTTATGGTGAGTAAAGCAGAAAATGTAAACACATGCTATTAACGCTAATTGTATTAATTTCGTAGGATTTATCTGTGAAATCTTATTATTGTGGTGGCAGCACGCTAAATACAGTGTAACAAGAGAGTTGTCGGCAAATTGACAAAAGGTATCTTATATCCGGTTTTTGTCTTGTTTATAAACATTACCGCAGGCTCTAATTTGGGACTTGAGAAAATCTCTTTATACCAGGGTTTCCCTTATATCAGGGTCTCTTATATCATGGTTATAGTGACATTATTTCAACAAAAACAATACGGGTTTCTCTTATATCCGGGTTTGATATATTTTATATGCAGTACTTCAGGCTCTAATTTAGGATCAGTAATGACCCTCTTATATCCGGGTTTCTCTCATATCTGGGTAATTTATATCCGGGTTATAGTGCCATTATTTCAGGAAAAAAATCCAAGGGAGACAACTAAAAAAGAACTTGAAACTATCATTTAGAGTAAATTCCCTAGATCAAGTTATGTATATATATATATATATATATATATATATATATATATATATATATATATATATATATATATATATATATATATATATACAAAGGATGATGTAAACCGTCAATACATACCCCGTAAAGAAGGTGAAGAGGTCTTATTCAGCTAGAATTGTCATACAAGACAACAACTATTGGCTAACAAACATACGTAGAAACAAATAAAGACTGGATGATATAATTATTTAAATAACCTGAAAACAGAAAGGAATAATATTCAATAATGAAAGAATGCAGTAAATACAAACAAGATATAAATTTGCAGATTCTTTAGAAAAGCAAAATAGAAGTCAAAACCAAATATTGCTGCAAAATATGAACAAGAAAGCCAAAGATAAAGCTCTTGAACAGATGAAACAACGCTAGCAAGACAAACCTCTGCATGGCCAATATCCAGAACGTGCTAAAAAAATCCAATGTTGATAAAGTTAACACTCATAAATGGTTACGGGCATCTGACGAAAGTCTGAGACTGAAGGCTTTATTCTTGCAGCGCAAGACCAAGGTCTTTTCACTAGATGTTTCAGGCAAATATTATACATAAATATGTGGATCCAAAAATTCAGGTTCTGTGATAAATACTAAGAAACAATAGACCATCTAAACTCAGGATGTTCTGTACTTGCTCCAAATGAATATAAAAATTGTCACGATAGAGTGGGGCAATATTTGCATTGGACAATGTGTAAACACTATGGAAAATCTGTCAACAACACAGTTATGAACACCGTTTACAGAAATAAAAGATGCACCATTCTATGAAATTACACCATCTTCGCAAACTGAAAAATTCGAAACAAATATGCCGGACATTATTGCTAAAAACTAGAAAGAAAAAACTAGCCTATTAATTAATATGGATTGTCCAGAGGATTGTAACATAGCAAACAAGGATTTCGAAAAAACTGTCAAAATAAAATGACCTGGACATTGAAATAGAAAAATTTGGAAATGAAAACTAGTATCGTGCAAGTGATAGTAGGTACACTTAGAATGATAAAAAATGGAGCAAAACGACACATTGAATGAATCCTTGGAAATCCCAGCTTAAGATATATACAAAAATTTGTCATATATACAGCCCACACACTAACTAGAATTTGTCTATGTAACTCTAGGGATGTGAGGGGAGATAGAAAAACATGAAATGGATTCATAAACACATCACTACGTTCTAGGTCTTCAAGACTTGGTAGATAGTGCGACCATAACAGAAATGGAAATACGATGAAAAATGAAAAATGACAAAATAATAATAATAATAATAATAATAATAATAATAATAACAATAATACGACTCGTTAGAAGTCCTGTTTACAATACAACTCAGAAAATCACTTTCAACTGATTACTATACTAACGAAGTAATAATAATAATAATAATAATAATAATAATAATAATAATAATAATAATAATAAAGAAGGCAGTAAATACAAACAAGATTTACAGTTAGTAGATTCTAGAAAAGCAAAACAGAAGCCAAGAACCAACTAGTGCGGCAAAAAATATGAAAATGAAAGCCAAAGATAAAGTCGGAAAAGATGAAACAGCGCTGGCAAGACAAACCTCTGCATGGCCAATATCCAGTACGTGCCAATAAATCCGTCGTTGACAAAGTTAATACTCATCGATGGTTACGCGTGCATCTGGATTAAAGTCTGAAACTGAAGGATATCGACATTTGCAGCACAAGACCAAAGTCTTTTCACGAGAAACTTTCAGGCAAATATTATGCATAATAATATGGATCCAAAATGCAGGTTTTGTGATAAACACCAAGAAACAATAGACCACCTAATCTCAGGCTGTTCTGTGCTTGCCCCAAACGAATATAAAAATCGCCACGATAGAGTTGGACAATATTACATTGACAAATGTGCAAACATTATGGAAAAAGTTGTAAACAAACACTGGTATGAACATCATCCAGCACCGAGTTGTAGAAATAAAGATGTAACCATTCTATGGGATTACACCATCTACACAGACAGAAAATTGAAGCAAACAGGCCAGACATTATTGTTAAAAACCAGAAGGATAGTAAAACTTGTCTATTAATTGATATGGCTTGTCCAGCGGATTGCAACATAGCAATCAAGGAATTTGAAAACTGTCAAAATATAAAGACCTGAAAACAAAGAAAAAAATGTGGAAATTGAAAACAAGAGTTGTGCCAGTGATAGTAGGTGCACTTGAAACGATAATAAATGGAACAAAACAACACATTGAAAGAATCCCTGAAAACCTCTAGCTTAAGAGACATACAAAAAATTGTCTTATTAAGTAGAGCCCACACACCAAGGAAAACTTTATCTATGTAATGCTGAGGATGATAGGGAAGATAGAAAAACATGAAATGGAGCCATAACAACACGCCATACCCGCCTTAGGTCTCCTCAGGACCTGCTGGTAGTGAGACCAAAGCAGAAATCGAAATATGATGAAAAACACATAATAATAATAATTCCAACAATTACACTTTCCTGTAAAATCATCAAAGATTCTTTCTTTTTTATGTGATATTTAAAAAGAAACACCTTAACAACAATTTCACTCAATGGTATGTCTTTTTTTGAACTATTATTCTCTTAAGGAAATGTCGATTATAATTTTTTCATTTTTTTGTTAAATCGAACAAAAAATAACATTTCTATTAAAACATTTCTTGGCATGTCAAATCCAGATTTTATCAGGCAAGTGACATACATAAGCATTCTACAACCTGAAATAAATGCCCTAAAACAATATTTACATATAAACTTATATTTTTTCCGTTTGGAATTATTTTATTTCACCATTTATATTTATTTTTGTTAGAAATAGTTTAATGCGGACAAGATACTGAAAATAACAAAATTTGTTTCCGATAATTACTCCGAATTATTCTTACCTTTTGAAAAGATTCACTTTTCTTAAAAGTTGAAAATCTGTCCCTCTTTTGCTCTTCTAAAATTAAGTGCTTGCGATATATCTTTTTAAAGAACATGGTTTATATGCGTTTAAAGATCATATTGGGGTTTTTAATAATTATTACTACTTGTTTACTATGGGTTGTAATTGTATTTGGTTAAAACATGTTTTTATTGATTTACCAAGGTACGTTATCTTCTAAAAATATTTATTTTATTTAATGGATAAGAGATAAGATGAAGCCTACACAAATACACACATGTTTGTACACAAACACATGTTTGTGTGGATGCGTGCATATGTCTGTGTGTGTGAGTGTGTGTGTGCATGTGTGTGTAGGATATATAATAGTGTCCGAAATAAAATCGGAGGTAATTAGGTAGAGTGTAAATACTTATAAACGACGCGTTTTCCCTACGTCTGTTAGTGTCGGCCTTTTCCGGTAGGATAGAACAAAATTGTGTTAAGAAAATGCATTGAGCTTTTTAGGATAAAAATGTTTTTGTTTTTGTCTTGAAGAAGCCGAGACGATTGTCAACCACAGGTAAATAAAGAATGAAGAAACATTCTTTTCCGGGAGCAAGGTTAGTAAAGCAAGGGGGTGAGGAATGTTGGTTACGATAGGTTCAAGCTGAGGAGAGTTGTAGTAGACATTTCTTTTGGTAGTAGAAGGCAGGTGGTTTGATCATTGTGTTAGTGGTTATAGGTAGGCGGGAAAAGCAGTGGATTCACTGTATTTACAATCAAATCTATGTAAGAAGCAAAACTTATAAAAATGTGGAAAGAAGTGTATAATAGGTAAAATTTAAATTTGTTGCATGGTGACAACAAATGTGTATAAATTCATTCAGATATATTAGTGGGTGATACAAATAAATTAATTTATCAATATACCTGCGAATATATCTGAATCGCAGAAGGCGAACACAGGAAAAGCAAGATTATATGATTCAGCACACCCTTTGTTCTGTAAACTATCAACCATTAATATTAGGGAAGTTCTTTCTGAATTAATAAGTAAACATTTTCATAAAGATAACATCCTAAGTAAAATATTTGATAGGAAATCAATTAAGATTAGTTATTCTTGTAATAATAATATGTACAAAATTATTAGTTCGAAATATTATCTGGAAACAACTGTTCATTATCTTCCTAAACAATAAAAGTTTGAACCAGAATCCTAAACAGAACACGAGATTGTGAATTTTACCGTACTGCAAATTCAGAGAAAATTGTCCATTTGAAAGTAATGTAGATCTATGAATGAAAGATTAGTTATTCTTTGTAATAATAATATGTACAAAATTATTAGCTCCAAAATATTCAACAAGTTTCAACTGTTCATTATCTTTCCCAAACAATAAAAGTTTGAAACTTTTCAGTGAATCAAAACAGAACACGAGATTACACCCGCCTGTAATTGCAAATCTGAGAAAAACTGTCCATTTGAAAGTGGTAAATGTAGATCTATGAATGAAAAATTAGTTATTCTTGTAATAATAATATGTACAAAATTATTAGCTCCCAAAATATTCAAAGCCCAACTGTTCATTATCTTCCTAAACAATAAAAGTTTGAAACTTTTCAGTGAATCCTAAAACAGAACACGAGATTACACTCCGCCTGTAATTTCAAATTCAGAGAAAACTGTCCATTTGAAAGCAATGTAGATCTATGAATGTGACCCATAAAGCTACCGTCTCCCCAAAGAAAACAAGGAAAATATAACGTGAATATCGGAATGTTTTCAGGAATTTCGAAACATTGATGGAAAAAGTGCCCAACACCCCAGATAGAATGGAAATTGACAAGCACGGCACGCACTTTTTAATAATCTAGGTGATAGATGAAATTAGGATTTTGAAGTTTCAGTATCGGAATGTACTTGAATGAACGTAATGAATTTATTAGCATGTATCTTCAAATGGTAGTAAATTTAAATTTCACTAATTTAAAATTGCCTTCTATTTATTCATAATATATTTTGCCTCTGACTTAGATTAGATTTTAAATTTCATGAATCCGTAGATTTTTTCTTCCTACTTACAACCGCTAACTCAATGATCAAACTACATACTTTTCTACCAGCATAGTACCACCCTACGATTATGCTCGGCTTGACCCTATCGTGTACTAACATTTCACCCTGCATTTACTAAACTTTGCTTTCGTTACAAGAATATTTCTCCGCTCTTTGCTTGATTGCTGATAATGCATGACTTAATCTGTCATGTTTAAACTAAAATGTAATTCGATAAATAAATAAATATCTTTCTTGTAAAATTTACACTGAACTATCTGTTGTCTGTATTTTATGACAAAAACGATATTACTAGATCTTGTAGACATTATAGCAATTTTCCCCTACTGTTTTTATTGATATAGTGCTCATCCGAAAGGTGTCGACCGCGCAAATCATCATGGAAAACATGAAACGAAATAATTTTATTTAAAAGACGGATAATTACACCATCATCATTGGGGAAAAGAAAAAATTAAGGTGTCAGACTAGGATACTGAAAGCTGCATTGAAAGGCTAAAGTAAAAATAAATAAATAAATAAAAAAGTTAGTCAGATAGCAGGTAACACAATAGGTATTTTATATTATGTCAACATCTATTAATCATCTTCTACATATTTTAATTATTCTGCTTAAAATTTGAACATATAACCTTTATTTTTACGTAAAGACTGCACACATCGTTAGCGTTTTTAAATTTACTGTTTTTATGCGTTGAATTCTCGAAGTAATTTTAGGAGACTTAACTACTTTCCTTTTAATTCTTCTGTAAGACGCTGACTGTGTCGTAGCATTTTCACATTTACAGTTTTTAAAGCATAAATTTATGATTATTATACCTTTTTCGTTCATTTTTTAAATTTCAAATGGAACGTCTATTGCCATCTTTATCTACTTAATTCCCATCCATCTCTTATCTTTTCTTCGACATTTCCCGTAATTTTGTTTTTCCTCTCACTCAAACCTCCCACACACCAGTGGCAGTTCTCCCTTCAATTACGTGAATTGATTACAAAATAAGTTTTATTAGTTTGAATTTATATATTTTATAAAGTCTTATATAAATGAATAAATTTCAAGTATAGTTTTACGTGTATTTTAGATGAAAGAAATCAATAAGCTATGCGGATTTGTAACGCTTTAATAACGAATGTAAGTTGTTTGCAAATTTAATCCTCATAAAAATAATAAGTGCAATATCCAATACTATCTACTCTCCTTTCCTGATTACACATACTCGTCCTCGCACCCCAAGCGATTATTCCTGATTCTAACTTTTCCGCGCCCTTCTGTCTCGGTGAAGTCGATAAAAACATTACAATATTGTTTGATCATCAAAATAGAACATCAACTTAATCGTTGATACATTTGTTTCAATATTTATAAAAACGTTAAAAGAAGACAGATATGTGCTTTCTGGACAAGATTACTAAGAGAAAATATGTTCCAAAATAACGAACAAGAAATAAAAATGTGAAATTAATCTTAACACAAAAAGCGTTTATTTAAGTTCGACAAAAAATAAGAAAAAAATAGTGTTTTTGAAACATTGAAAAGGAAACATATTTAGAAGTGAGAGTGCAATAAAATATTTTTAAAATATGTTTTAATTTGAAGTTAACTCTGACTTAAAATTAATATTTACTTATTGCTTTCTATTCAACATGTGTACTATTCAAAGTATGAGGAATGGAATCCAAAATGGGCAGGAAAGAATGAGTGCATAGGAGAGAGGCATAAAGGGATCAACTAATGTTTCAGATTTATCCAGTGACACGGGTGTATATAAATAGCCGCGTTTTAATTGACTCAGTCACTATAATAATCGACGTGTTTTGAAACGTATATACGTGTAGCGCCATTTTGAGTTCAGTTTCTTTCTGAATTTTCTCAGACGTTGCAAATAAGAAAGGCAGTAAAAGACGTCTTCACACACACAAAAAGAAAAACGGAAAAAGGTAAGTAAAAATGTATTTAATTCGTATGCTTTTGAAAATCGTCACCCAGTGATTGATTTGTTTTTTTTTTAATTTAAAGATGCTTTTTACATGTTTGTGACTCTATCTGATATTCGTTTGGCACCGATATTTCGTTCTTTTTGTATAAAAAATGTACGATTATCAGTTAAGAAAAAATACACGTTAATTCTGACATAGAATCAATGATTAATATCAAACAATATATCTACATAACTATACTGCTAATATATCTGAATTGAAGAAGGCGAACACAGAAAGTGTTAGATTATATGATTCAACCCATCCCGTTCTGTAGATCATCAACCGTTAACATTGGGAAATTCTTTCTTAAATTAAAAAGGAAATATTTTCATAACAATAAACCCCAGAGCAAATCGATTAAGATCAGCTTGTCCTGTACTAATAATATGTACAAAAGTATTATCTTCCAAAACAAGAAAAGTTTGAAACTTTTCAGTGAATCAACACAGAGCACGAGATTATGCACTCCTGTAATTGCAAATGAAAAGAAAAAACATCCAGTTGAAGGTAATGTAGATCTATGAATGTGACCTTTAAAACTACAATCTCCCATGCAGCGAAAAAGGAAAACTATAACGTGTACATCGAAATTTTGTTGGGAAATTTGAAAACAACAACAATATACGCACAGGGACTCCTTTAATAACGCTAAGTTAAGGTATCAGACAGGCCATTCCAGGGAAATACTGGGAATTAATGGAAGAAAGACCAGTGACACAAATAGAGTAGAAGTTGATAGGCACGGCAAGTACTTCAATAGTCTAGGTGATAAATGTAATTTATGTTGAAAAGAAGTAGCTGATTTTGAAGTTTCAATCTCAGAATGTGTACTTTAACAAACGTATGAATTTATTAGCATGTATCCGCACGTAGAATTTAAATGCTACTTCAATTCTCTTCGTCTTAAATTTATTCATAATAGATGTTGCCTCTAACATAGATTAGATTTAAATTTGCGAATCCGTAACTTTTTTCTTCCTACTTACAACCACGAACCCAATGATCAAACCACATACCTTCCACCATGAGAATGAAATTACTACTACGATTATCCTCGACTTGCTCCTATCGTAAACAACATACATTCTCACCTCTGCATTTACTAATCGTAGCTTTCGGTACAGAAATCTTTTCTTATACTTTGCTGTCTGGTTGACAATGCATGACTCAAACAGACATGTTTAAATATCTACTCACACCAAATGTTATCTAATTTACAGATCAATAAATAAATAAATATTTTTTCTGTAAAATTTACACTGATTTATCTGTTTTATGTATTTTGATATTTGGAATGATAATACCAGAATCATCTAGAATTACTACAAAGTTTTCTCTCTTTCTTAATGTGCTATATATATATATATATATATGTTCATTCAAAAATGTCTTAAACAATCCTGGTAAAAATAAACGAAATAATTTTATCTAAAAAACGTGGATAATCACACCACTGCTAGGGAAAGGAAAATTAGCATAGTAAAATAAGACCCAGCTAATAAAAAGCTGCAGTGAAATGCTAAAGTAAAAATAAATAAATAACTAAATTAATAAGTTAGTCAGATGGCAGGTAACCAAATAGGTATTTTATATTATGTCAACATCTATTAATCAACTTGTGTTTTTTAATTATTTTGTTACACTGTTTAAAATTAGAAAGTATAATCTTTTCTTCCAAGTAAAGACTACACCTAACTGTAACATTTTTATACATGACCTGCTTTTTAAAATGAATTTCTCCATGTAATTTAAGAGACTTAACTACTTCCTTAATTTTTCTGTAATACGCTGACAGTGTTTTAGCATTTTCGTATTTACCTTTTAAAACATAACTTATGATTATTATACCTTTTTCCTTTATTTTCAAAATTTCAAATGCAACGTCTATTGTCATCTTCTATTCACTTAATTCCCCATCCATCTCTTATCTTTTCTTCGACATCTCCCGTACCTTTGTCTTCTCACTCTAACCCCATACGCACAGTGGCGGTTCTACACTGGAATGACGTGAAATGATTATAAAAATGTTTGTATTAATAAGAACTTATATATTTTTAGAAAGTATGCCAGAAAAATTTCAATAATATTTGAAATATTTGTGATGAAAAGTAATAAGCTATGCAGATTGCAACACTTAACAACGAAATGTAAAAATGTGTAACTTTACTCCCCAAAATTATTAGGTGCAACATTCATCGTCCTCTACTATCTTCCCGATTCTAACTCTTCCACACACTTTGCCTTCGTGAAGCCGATAAAAAACATTAGAAAATTGTTGGATCGTCAAAATAGAACATCAACTTAATCGTTGATATATTTTGTTTAACATTTATAAAAACATTAAAAGTTAAAGACAAAATATGTGCTTTCTGGACATGATTAGTAAGAGAAAATATGTTCCAAATAACGAAATAAGAAATAAATGGGAAATTAACGCAATACAAAGAACGCGTTTATTTAAGTTCGACAAAAAATAAGAAAATATATTTTTGAACATTTAAAAGGCAATATATTTATAAGTGGAGAGTGCCACAAGACACTTTTAAAATATGTTTTAATTTAAAATTAACACTTTCGCAAATATTACTTACTTATTGCTAATTTTTAATATTGTGTACTATTCAAAGGATGAAATGGGTACAGAATGAGTGTAACAAATATAGGCATAAAGGCATCCACGAAGGGAAACCATGTCTCAGGTTTATCCAGTGACATGGTTGTATATAAATAGACGCGTTTTAATTGACTCAGTCAGTATCATAAACGACGTGTTTTGAAACGTATATACGTGTGGCGCCATTTTGAGTACAGTTTCTTTTGAATTTTCTGTGACGTTGCAAAGAAAAAAAGGTAGCAAAAGACGTTCTCACACCCACACACACACACAAAGGAAAACCGAAAAAAGGTAAGTAAAATATACTTTAATTCGTATACTTTTTTTAAAATCGTCACTCAGTGATTGATTTTTTTTTATAATTTAACGAACGGCTTACATAAGCAAAAATGTAATTGTTGAAGTTGTCGTGCTGTCCTTACTTGATGTGAAGTGATGAAAAAAATGTAGAGATCAATTTAAATGTTTTCTCGGGTCTGCTTGTGAGTCGAATGTACAACGTTTAGAATCCAGGCGATAAAATCTCTTCAAAATTTAACTTTCTGTAAACTATTCATTTTCTTGCACCTCTATCTCTCTATGGAAAAGTATTGAATTTGATTTGAAATATTTATTGTATAATGTTCGCACAAGGTGAGTAATAGAGAAACGTATAGATAAGTGCTATGAATAGCAAAAATTAAATCGAAAATTCTGTGTGATAATGCTCATGAAATTTATTGGTATTCTTCTTGTATATTGTTTATATTTGTATGTATTTCTGTGTAGAATTCAAGTTTTATTAACAGCATTAGAAAAATTTATATATTTAAACGTCAGAATTCTCATAAAACCCACGAAATTAATATATGAATCATTCTTTACTTTTTTAGGTAACAAGATGAAGTTGACTGTAGTCAAGAGAATTAACAGTTTGATAGAGAATAAAACAAATGGATGAAATTCAATCAATACTCGAATCTTTTCTCTGAAAGAACGACAAGATATCGTCTCGAAGAAAATCAAAGGACAATCTCTCTTGTTTGCAGCCATCAGAAATAAAGAAATTGATTTGGCCGAAACATTCGGTTGAGAAGTGCGGGGCTAATGTAATGGACGCTAGCTCGTGCCTCACTATGATGGCAGCTGATAACAAGTCAATTGAACTTGTGAAATTTCTTACCAACCACGGGGCTGACATAAACAGCGTTAACTACGAAGAAAAGTCAGCATTACACTTTGCGTGTATCAATGGGGATATGCCTCTGGTAGAATATCTGGTTGAGAATGGCGCCTATGCTGATAATGTCGATATCATACGCAACACTTTAATGGTGTCTGTAAACTATCCAGATATATAGATATATGTTATTGAACAATGCTGACCCGAACCGTGTCAATGTTTGTGGAAAAACAGCTCTCATGCTAGCTGTAGAACAACAAAACTCGCATTTTAGTGTTCGTATTTTAGTTTCTTTTAATGCTAACGTCAATTTTACAAATGATTCTGAGAAAAACGCCGTATTCTTTGGCAAGCCCATAAAGGTTTTATGCAAATAATATATTATTTGTATAGGCACGGAGCTGAAACCACAAACAGTTTGGCTGGAAGTTATCAAATCAACAGTTATTCTTTACTACAAAATGATAAATTCAAAGCTCAGTATTATTGGGGAATGAGAAGCCGTATTTTAGACTTGTCAGTAACGACTCCTTTCTTTAAAATGGAAACACAGAGCATTTCTAACAGCAGTTTAGAAAATATCGTCGACATCCTAAACGAAGATAGTCGTAACACCATTTTGTATTTAGAAAATCGCTTTGGTTTACATCATCAATTCACTATCAGAGCAATCGGAATAGCCGTGTGTAACACTCGAAACGTACGTGATTGTGTGAGACTATTTGCCTTCTTTATGCAGTCATTAGCATCGACGACAGACGTAACATTTTTCCGAATGATTCCATGCATGCATTCGATGTGTATGGGGATAATTTTGGATGCTAAACAATAGCACTATCGAAGAACCGTTAAAAATACACTAGAAATATTTAGACATTATGCAAAACACTTCGAAGAGGTCGCCACTCGATTTCGTCGAATGAAAAGAAAAGAAAGATTATCAAAATCGTTGACAATCGATTCGCAGTTTTACACCATCATTATGTTGATAAAATTCTTCTAATCTGAGTTCAGAAAAACTGTCTAAGTTAAACGAAAGTGTGGAAAAAATTATAAGAGTCGATCTTCGAGGATACGGCAATAATTCGCTTCTACATTTTTGTGTTAAAAATGGCTTTCCCTTCGCAATCTGCAAACTATTACTGTCGTGTGAGGCAGATGTCAACAGTCAAAATGGAGAAGGTTTAACACCTTTTCACTACATGATTAATTTGCTTCAATATCAACAAAAAGAGACCATTGAAATATTTCTAGCATACGGCTTTGATAAATGTGGAACGAAGAAGAACAGTGTATTTCGTGTACTTTAAAGAATCTCAGACTTTTGCCACAACCAGTAAAATACACAACTTTGCAATGTTCAATAAGTGAAAGTTGTAAGCAAAAACGAACTCAGATATGAAAATGAAGTGTCAAGACATTTGCAAAAAATCGTATATTCACATTTTTGAATGATACGTTCTGCCAAAAACATTCTTGATATACCATTGATGACTATTATGTATATGCACGCATATACATATACACATAAACGCATTTTTAAATTGTCGCCTCAGTATTTCATGGGAAATATTTGAATAAAATGCGAACGAATGTTGATCCACAGAACTGCAATCATGAAAACAATTATACAAAATTCACAAGACGATGTACAATTTATACAATTAATGAACTTAATCTTCCTTTTTTCTTTTTTTATCTTTTGCTGGTAAATTTTCTTTCGTAATTTGTATGAAATTGACTTTAAATAAATATATGAAACTTTTGTGTTTTGCTTCATTGTTTTTTTCATTTTTTAAGGGGCTTCTTTTGTTTTTTACTGTCGAAATAATATCATCATAAAAAATAGCGCTTTTGTTCGATGATGCCAGGTCATCGATGATATTTCTGAAAAGTTTTTTATTTTTTTCATTCCGTCAGATTAGTATTTTACATAAACACACGTACACCCATACACACATGATTACTGATACAATAAATATATATTAATATATGATATACATATGTATTTATGTATCTATGTACACATCGATATCTATTAATAAATATTCAGCTACACACATAAATTCATTCCGGATGTTTTTACATTCACACAGACAATTCGTCAATGCCATACGCTTGGGCCATCATGTCTCGAAAGTAACATGATTAACTGGACGGAAGATTTTATTTCTGTAGGTTACTATTGTTTTCCTGAGATAGACTGATGCCAAATAAGGCTATAAAACCCAATATCTCCTACATATTTACTCCATAGCTGGAGAGAGAGTATAAGGATTAACACCTGTTCGCGGAAGTAAATACAGCTTCTGTTAGTTTACTGGCTGTTGTTTATAATTTTTGAGCATTCTACTCATTTCTTGAGTTATGAAAATTTAATTATTACATGAATAATTTTAATGCTTAAAAATGATTAAATATTTATAGGATTTCATTTGGTGATATCTTAAGGAATATTGGGTATTAAGTTGGAAGTAGGGTTTATTATTATGTTTTTATTTACCATTTTTTAAAATTTGTATGCATGTGCCTGTATTTATAGTTTTTCGCAACACGCATACATGTACGTACTTATATAGATATAAAGGTTTGCACAAACATACATATATATGTATACAAATGCGCTTACATATACACAAGCACACTCCTGTCTGCACTTGTTAATAAGATAAAGTAAAATAGCGGATGTGCATTGTGGTGCAGTGGATATCGGCTGCGGTGAGAAATCGAAGAACCGAGTTCGAATTCCAGTTGAATTCTCAGCATTCTCTAACGCCCAAAGCTTGCCAAAATACTAACTGTCGCTTCTCTCTCCAGCTAATTGTTAAATATGAGTACAGATTACGTTCTACATACATGGTTGGCAACCAGTCTACCTTACCCAGAGAATAAAGGGGGGTTGTGTAGAGTCAACACCCCTACTTCTAATGACTAGTTACAGGAGCATCGACAACCACCTCTACGGCGAGAGATCTTTGATGGCTCTATGCTGTAATAGAAGCGATAGTGTTTATATTTCAGGTTATATTAAGATATTAAGCATGGAATGCGAGGTTACACACACACATGCACACACACATACAAATTTTTTCGGTCATTTTTTGAGGAAATCGACACATTTTCAAACAAAGTTAATTCTCGGTTTAAAAATCTTGCAAAAATAAAATATACGTCTGTGATACGTTATTGTTGAAAAGTAGTACAAGCAAGTTAACTTAATCTGATTTACACAAATATTACTTATTTATAGCATGAAATTTAGATCAGTTAGTTCCTAATCAGAGAGTGTTGACCTTTTCTGATATTTCCCGTATGATCTGACATGTGATGACAAATCAGATGCGAGATAACTAAGTGTTTATGTTGATCAGAATTGACAAAATTGTTGAACTTTTTCCTAAAGGGAAGAATCCCCGAAACACATGACCTTTTAAAGTAAACATAGAATTTCTTTAAATAACATAGATTTTTTTCATAATAACATAAATATTTTAATAGAAAAAGTTCGTTTTTATTAAGTTTGGGCCGGTTTTCTTCATATTACGCTGTTTTATTTTCAGCGATTTCGTGGAATTACCTATTTTAATTACCATGAAATTACTATATCAGTAGTTCATTAGTTGCATCAATAAACTATTGTCGACAATGTATATAATGTAAAAAAATGTAAAAACAGGCGATTAACTCTAATTGATGAATTATGCTCCACTTACATTCAAACAATTTAAAAGTGACATTATTTCAGGATATAATTATTAAAAACAATATCTTATGGATACAACTTTATGATCAGAAAACTGGCATTTATAAAATTCCTTATTCTAAGTAACGATATAACACGTAAGATAAAATGAAGCCTCAAAGAAGAAGAAGAAGAAAAAGAAGAGCAGCAACAACAACAACAGCAAATAACGACGATGTCAACAACAACAACAATAATAATAATAATAAAAGAAGCGACAGAAAGCAATGAGTATACAGCAGAATGTAAAGGAATTAATAATAATAATAATAATAATAATAATAATAATAATAATACAAATTGTTAGAAGTCCTGTTGAAAATACGACAGAAGAAAACGATTTTCAGTTGACTACTACACCAACTTAATAATTTAACGCGGGCAACGTTCTGAAAATACGAAGTTTCCGCTTAATCATTACGTCGAATTATTTTTACTCTTTCACAAGATACGGTCAGTCAGTTAAGTGCCATACTTGTTACAGGCGTGGGCGATCATGTCTCGAACGAGACATGACTGACTGGGCAGATGATTATCACGCAGTAGGTTACCAATACATTCTGTGCTAGATTGGTTGTCATCCAAGGCTATAGAACCCAGTCTGTCCTGTTATTTAACCCATAGCAGGAGGGAAGAAAAAGATTATAATAGCTTCTCCAAGTGTATTTGCACGTAAGTGAATTAAACTGGAATTCGAACTTGGCTCTTTGAATTTTCATCCTGAGCCGATATCCACTGCACCACAAATATACAATATAAAATATAATGAAAAGATACACTTTTTTCCGAAGATGAAAATTTGCACCTCCTCTCTCATTTTAATATTAAGAGTTTGCGATATATCTTTCAAAGAACATGATTTAGACACATTTAAAAATGCTATTAAAGTTTTATGAACTATTACATCTTCGATTACTAACCTTGAATTTTAAACATATTCTACGTAAAACATGTTTTTATCGTACATTAACTTTATTTTCTAGAAATACTTATTTTATTTTCATAGATAGCAGATAGTGATTAGATGAATCACACACATACAAACAGAAATACGCACATACATACATATACGCAGGTTTGTTCGTGTTTGGGTGCGCATCTGTAAAGTATCAGAGCTTATAAACGAAGCTTTTTGCCTACGTCCATTGGTCTCAGCTTTTTCAAATCGGGTAGAAAAAATCTCGTTACGAAAATGCAAAAGTGCTGGACATTTTTAGGATAATGTTTTTTTTGTCGACATCAACAGGCTTTGAAATATTATTTATAAGTTTTTCCACATTGTCTAATAATCTCTACACCACACAACGCACATCCATATATATAAAACCTGTATATAACCACACGATTACAAGGAGAAGGAAAATATGAAAAATGTCACTTGCATTAAAAGCAGCATTAAAAGGGCTAAGGTAAAATATAAATAAATAAATAAACCAATGAGCTAGTCAGATGGCAGGTAACACAATAGGTATTTTATATTAAGTCTACAACTATTAATTAATTCTGTATTTTATCATTGCTCTAACTTAGTACAGAAAATCTTTTGCTGAGCCTACACCTATCCTTATCTACTTCTCTTTATTTTCCTGTAATACGCTGACATTGTTGTAGCATTTTCGTATTTACTGTTTTTAAATATGTTATTGAGATTTTTTCCGTTCATTTTCAAAATTTCAAAAAATCTCAATTGCCATTTTCTACCTACTTGATTGCCATCTATCTCTTATTTTTCTTCGACATCCCCTGAAACTTGCTTTTCACTACGCACCAGTGGCGATCATACATTGAATTTGGTGAAATGATTAGAGGAAAAATGTTCGTGCTTTTATATATGAAGATATTTTTATAAAATGCGAAATAGGAATAAATTTCAAATGATAGCATAGATGAAAAATGTAATAATTCAGTGCGAATGGAACTTTTAATAACGAATGTAAGTGACATCCAAATTTAATCAAC
>JBBBDQ010017730.1:0-19939 GCA_037127315.1 Ascarosepion bandense | reverse complement strand
ATGAATAACTGTAATTTCAGTAAAACAAGATGATTTAGACGGCTAGTCGTCCAATCGTGTTTCAATCACGGCTTCTAGACCGACAAATGTCCCAAATAATATGAATAACCTTGTACTTTGCGGTGCAAAAACAAGATGATTTTACCAAGGCCGCCCAATCGTATTTCAACTGTTTTGCACCATAAACAAACCTAAACAATATGAATATCCCGTAATTTCAGTAAAACAAGATGATTATGACGAACACGTCCAATCGTGTTTCAATCACGGCTTCTATATCCTGTCAACACATCGCAAACGTTATAATAACCTTGTAATTTCAGTAAAACAAGATGATTGACGCTACGTCCAATCGTTTCAATCACGTCTTCTACACCGTAGGGGACAACAAACCCAAACAATATGAATAACCTTGTAATTTCAGTAAAACAAGATGATTTTGACGGCTAGTCGTCCAATCGTGTTTCAATCACGGCTTCTAGACCGACAACAAACCTAAACAATATGAATAAACTTGTATCTGCGTAAAACAAGATGATTTTGACGGCTATCGGTCCAATCGTGTTTCAATCACCGTTTCTAGACCGACAACAAACCTAAACAATATGAATAACCTTGTAATTTCAGTAAAACAAGATGATTTTCACGTACAGTCGTCCAATCAAAGTTTCAACTACGTTTCTAGACCCACAACAAACTCCAAACACTATGAATAACCTTGTACTCTGCAAAACAAGATGATTTTGACGGCTAGTCGTCCAATCGTGTTTCAATCACGAATAGACCACAACAAACCTAAACAATGAGAAGGTCTGTAATTTCAGTAAAACAAGATGATTTTTTTGACGGCTAGTCGTCCAATCGTGTTTCCAAAATCACGGCTTCTAGACCGACAACAAACCTAAACAATATGAATAACCCTGTAATTTCAGCAGTAAAACAAGATGATTTTGACGGCTAAGTCGTCCAATCGTGTTTCAATCACGGTTTAGACCGACAACAAACCTAAACAATATGAGTCAACCTGTACTCTGTGTAGAAACAAGATGATTTTGACGGCTTGTCGTCCAATCGTGTTTCAATCACGGTTTAGATCGACAAATGAAACCTAAACAATATGAATAACCTTGTAATTTCAGTGAAACAAGATGATTTTCACGGCCAGTCGTCCAATCGCGGATTTAATCACGGCTTCTAGACTGACAACAAACCTAAACAAAGGCAGAATAACCTTGTAATTTCAGTAAAACAAGATGATTTGGATTGGCTGTCGTCCAATCGTGTTTCAATCACGGCTTCTAGACCGACAATGTTCTGCAGAACAATATGAATAACTCAGTACTTTGTGCGGAAATAATATCGATTTTATTAGTCGTCCAATCGTGTTGCCAATCACGGCTTCTAGACCGACAACAAACTCCAAATAAATATGAATAACCTTGTGTACTTGCAAAACAAGATGACGACGCTGTCGTCCAATCGTTTCAATCACGGCTTCTAGACCAGACAACAAACCTAAACAATATGAATAACCTTGTAATTTGTAAAACAAGATGATTTTGACGGTTTAGTCGTCCAATCGTGGTGTTTCAATTCCATGCTTCTAGACCGACAACAAACCTAAACAATATGAATATCCTTGTACTTTGTGTGCAAAAATCAGTAATATCATGATTGCTAGTCGTCCAATCAAAATTTCAATCAGCTGCTTGACCGTCAACACACCAACAATATGAATAACCCTGTAATTTCAGTAAAACAAGATGATTTTGACGTATTAGTCGTCCAATCGTGTTTCAATCACGTCTTCTACACCGACAACAAACCTAAACAATATTAAAGTGCGAATAACCTTGTAATTTCAGTAAAACAAGATGATTTTGACGGCTAGTCGTCCAATCGTGTTTCAATCACGGCTTTTAGACTGACAAATAAACCTAAACAATATGAATAACCTTGTAATTTCGAAACAAGATGATTTTGACGGGGCTAGTCGTCCAATCGTTTCAATCACTCGTTTCTAGACCACAACAACCTAAACAATATGAATAACCTTGTAATTTCAGTAAACAAGACATCTTTTGCCAAGGTCGTCCAACGTTTCAATCACGGCTTCTAGACCGACAACAAACCTAAACACTATGAATAACCTTGTAATTTCAGTAAACAAAGATGATTTTGACGCATGGTCGTCCAATCGTGTTTCAATCACGGCTTCTAGACCGACAACAAACCTAAAACAATATGAATAAATCCCTGTAATTTCAGGTAAAACAAGATGATCTTGGATTTGCCAATGCCCATCAAAAAGTCAACCACGCTTCTGGACCGACAGCAAACTAAACAATATGAATAACTCCCAATTTCAGTAAAACAAGATGATTTTGACGCTAAATGTCCAATCGTGTTTCAATTCACGGTTTAACTTATCAACAAACCTAAACAATATGAATAACCTTGTAATTTGTGTAAAACAAGATGATTTTGACGTCGTCGTCCAAATCGTGTTTCAATCACGGCTTCTAGACCGACAAACAACCCAAACAATATGAATAACCTTGTAATTTCAGTAAAACAAACATGATTTTCACGGCCAGTCGTCCAATCGTGATTTAATCACGCGCTCGCACTGACAACAAACCTAAACAATATGAATAACCTTGTAATTTCAGTAAAACAAGATGATTTTGATACGTCGTCCAATCGTGTTTCAATCACGGCTTCTAGGCCGACAACAAACCTGAACTATATGAATAACCTTGTAATTTCAGTAAAAACAAGACATTTTGACGGCTAGTCGTCCGAATCAAGCTATCACGGCTTCCAGACTGACAACAACCCAAACAATATGAATAACTCAATTTGCAAAACAAGATGATTTTGACGGCTAGTCGTCCAATTCCAGTTTCAATCACGGCTTCTAGACCGACAACAAACCTAAAACAATATGAATATCCTTTAATTTCAGTAAAACAAGATGATTATGACGGCTAGTCGTCCAATACCGTTTCAACTGCTTCTAGACCGTCAACAAACGTAAACAATATTAAATAACCTTGTAATTTCAGTAAAACAAGATGATTTTGACGGCTATCGTCCAATCGTGTTTCAATCACGTCTTCTAGACCGGACAACAAACCTAAACAATATGAATAACATTAGAATTTCAGTAAAACAAGATGATTTTGACGTACGGCCGTCCAATCGTGTTTCAATCACGGTTTCTAGACCGACAACAAACCTAAACAATAATATGAATAACTCCTGTAATTTTAGTAAAACAAGATGATTTTCCCGGCTAGTCGTCCACCAGCTTCAACTACGGCTTCTAGACCGACAACAAACCTACTAATACGAATAAATATTGTAATTTCAGTAAAACAAAGATGATTTGACGCCTAGTCGTCCAATCGTAGTTTCAATCACGGCTTCTAGACCGACGAGACAACATAAACAACAGGAATATCCCTGGAATTTCAGTAAAACAAGATGATTTTGACGGCTAGTCGTCCAATCGTGTTTCAATCACGGCTTCTAGACCGACAACAAACCTAAAACAATATGAATAACCCTAATTTCAAAAAGTAAAGACACTTTGACAATAGTCGTCCAAACGTAGTTTCAATCATTGTCAGACCGACAACAAACCGAAACAATATGAATAACCTTGTAATTTCAGTAAAACAAGATACTTTTGACGGCTAGTCCAATCGTGTTTCAATCACGGCTTCTAGACTGACAACAAACCCAAACAATATGAATATCCTTGTAATTTCAGTAAAACAAGATGATTATGACGGCTAGTCGTCCAATCCTGTTTCAATCACGGCTTCTAGACCGTCAACAAACCTAAACAATATGAATAACCTTGTAATTTCAGTAAAACAAGATGACGACGGCTAGCCGTCCAATCGTGTTTCAATCATGGCTTAGACCGTCAACAAACCTAAACAATATGATAATAACTCCAATTTCTAAAACAAGATGATTTGATGCTAGTCGTCCAATCGTGTTTCAATCACGTCTTCTAGACCGACAACAAACCTAAACAATATGAATAACATTGTAATTCTCCAGTAAAACAACATGATTTTAATTGCCAGTCGTCCAATTGTGTTTCAATCACGGCTTCTAGACCGACAACAAACCTAAACAATAATAGTCTCGTACTTTCAGTAAAACAAGATGATTTTCACGGCTAGTCGTCCAATCGTGTTTCAATCACGGCTTCTAGACCGGACAACAAACCTAAACAATATGAATAACCTTGTAATTTGAAACAAGATGATTTTGACGGCTAGTCGTCCAATTGTGATTTAATCACGGCTTCTCAGACCGACAACAAACCTAAACAATATGAATAACCTTGTACTCTGCGCAAAACAAGATGATTTGACGGCTAAGTCCAATCGTGTTTCAATCACGGCTTCTAGGCCGACAACAAATCTAAACAATATATGAAGAACTTCGTAGTCGCGTAAAACAAGATGATTTTGACGGCTATCGTCCAATCGTGTTTCAATCACGGCTTCTAGACCGACAACAAACCTAAACAATATGAATAACATTGTATTCTTAGTAACAAGATGATTTTGACGGCTAGTCGTCCAATCGTGTTTCAATCACGGCTTCTAGACCGACAACAAACCTAAACAATAAGGAATAACCTTGTAATTTCAGTAAAACAAGATGATTTTGACGGCTAGTCGTCCAATCGTGTTTCACAACGTTTGGCTTCTAGACCGACAACAAACCTAAACAATATGAATAACCTTTTGATTTCAGTAAAACAAGATGATTTTCACGGCTAGTCGTCCAATCGTGATTTAATCACGGCTTCTAGACCGACAACAAACCTAAACAATATGAATAACCTTGTATCAGAAACAAGATGATTTTGACGGCTAGTCGTCCAATCGGCTTGAATCACGGTTTTTCAGCCGACAAATGTCCCAACAATATGAATAACCTTGTAATTTCAGTAAAAACAAGATGATTTTGACGGCTAGTCGTCCAATCGTGTTTCAATCACGGCTTCTAGACCTTAAACAAACCTAAAACAATATGAATAAACTCTGTAATTTCGTGCAAAACAAGCATATTCTTCGATGGCTAGTCGTCCAATCGTGTTTCAATCACGGCTTCTAGACCGACAACAAACCTAAACAATATGAATAACCTTGTAATTTCAGTAAAACAAGACGATTTTGACGGAGCTGTCGTCCAATCGTGTTTCAATCACGGCTTCTAGACCGACAACAAACCTAAACAATATGAATATCCTTGTAATTTCAGTAAAACAAGATGATTATGACGGCTATCGTCCAATCGTGTTTCAATCATTTTTAGACTACCAATAAACCTAAACAATATGAATAACCTTGTAATTTCTGTAAAACAAGATGATTTTGACGGCTAGTCGTCCAATCGTGTTTCAATCACGTCTTCTAGACCGACAACAAACCTAAACAATATGAATAAATATTGTAATTTCAGTAAAACAAGATGATTTTGACGGCTAGTCGTCCAATTGTGTTTCCAAATACGGCTTCTAGACCGACAACAACCTAAACAATATGAATAACCTTGTAATTGCGTAAAACAAGATGATTTTCACGGCTAGTCGTCCAATCGTGTTTCAATCACGGCTTCTAGACCGACAACAAACCTAAACACATAGAATAACCTTGTACTTGTGAAACAAGATGATTTTGACGGCTAGTCGTCCAATCGTGATTTAATCACGGCTTCTACACTGATAACAAACCTAAACAATATGAATAACCTTGTAATTTCAGCAAACAAGATGATTTTGACGGCTAGTCGTCCAATCGTGTTTCAATCACGGCTTCTAGGCCGACAACAAATTAAACAATACAGAATAACCTTGTAATTTCAAAACAAGATGATTTTGACGGCTAGTCGTCCTACCGTGTTTAATCATTTAAGTTTAGACCACAACAAACCTAAACAATATGAATAACATTGTAATTTCAGTAAAACAAGATGATTTTGACGGCTAGTCGTCCAATCGTGTTTCAATCACGGCTTCTAGACCGACAACAAACCTAACAATATGAATAACCTTGTAATTTCAGTAAAACAAGATGATTTTGACGGCTAGTCGTCCCAATCGTGGCTTCAATCACGGTTTCTAGACCGACAACAAAATCCCAACAATATGAATAACCTTGTACTCAGTAAAACAACATTTATCTTTGACGGCTAGTCGTCCAATCGTGTTACAATCACGGCTTCTAGACCGACAACAAACCTAAACAATATGAATAACCTTGTAATTTCAGTAAAACAAGAGCGACTTTGACGGCTAGTCGTCCAATCGTGTTTCAATCACGGCTTCTAGACCGACAACAAACCTAAAACAATATGAATAACCTTGTAATTTCAGTAAAACAAGATGATTTTGACGGCTAGTCGTCCAATCGTTTCAATCACGGCTTCTAGACCGACAACAAACCCAAACAATATTAATATCCTTTAAAATTTCAGTAAAACAAGATGATTATACGCTAGTCGTCCAATCGTGTTTCAATCACGGCTTCTAGACTGCCAACAAACCTAAACAATATGAATAACCTTGTAAATTTGTGTAAACAAGATGATTTTGACGGCTAGTCGTCCAATCGTGTTTCAATCAATGTCTTCTACACCGACAACAAACCTAAACAAATATGAATAACCTTGTAATTTCAGTAAAACAAGATGATTTTGACGGCTAGTCGTCCAATCGTGTTTCAATCATTGCCTTCAGACCGACAACAAACCTAAACAATATGAATAACCTTGTAATTTCAGTAAACAAGATGATTTTAATGCATAGTCGTCCAATCGTGTTTCAATCACTGTTTCTAGACCGACAACAAACCTAAACAATATGAATAACCTTGTATTTCAGTAAACAATGTGATTTTCACGGCTAGTCGTCCAATCGTGCTCAATCACGGCTTCTAGACCGACAACAAAACCAAACAATATGAATAATCCCTTGTAATTGCAAACAAGATGATTTTGACGGCTAGTCGTCCAATCGTGTTTCAATCACGGCTTCTAGACCGACAACAAACCTAAACAATATGAATAACCTTGTAATTTCAGTAAAAACAAGATGTGATTTTGACGGCTAGTCGTCCAATCGTGTTTCAATCACGGCTTCTAGACCGACAACAAACCTAAACAATATGAATAACCCTGTAATTTCAGTAAACAAGATGATTTTGACGGCTAGTCGTCCAATCGTATTTCAATCACGGCTTCTAGACCGACAACAAACCTAAACACAGGAATAACCTTGTAATTTCAGTAAAACAAGATGATTTTGACGGCTAGTCGTCCAAATCGTGTTTCAATCACGGCTTCTAGACCGACAACAAACCTAAACAATATGAATAACCTTGTAATTTCAGTAAAACAAGATGATTTTGATGGCTAGTCGTCCAATCGTGTTTGACCACGGCTTCTAGACTGACAATAAACCTAAACAATATGAATAACTCTGTAATTTCAGCAAAACAAGATAATTTTGATTGCCAGTCGTCCAATCGTGTTTCAATCACGGCTTCTAGACCGACAACAAACCTAAAGAATATGAATAACATTGTAATCGCAAAACAAGATGATTTTGACGGCTAGTCGTCCAATCGTTTCAATCACGGCTTCTAGACCGACAACAAACCTAAACAATATGAATAACCTTGTAATTTCAGTAAAACAAGATGATTTTGACGGCTAAGTCGTCCAATCGTGTTTCAATCACGGCTTCTTAGATCGACAACAAACCTAAACAATATGAATAACCATGCAATTATCAAAACAATACAGATTTTGAGGTCTAGTCGTCCAATTGTCGTCAAATCACGGCTTCTAGACTGACAACAAACCTAAACAATATGAATAACCTTGTAATTTCAGTAAACAAGATGATTTTGACGGCTAGTCGTCCAATCGTGTTTCAATCACGTGTTTCAGACCGACAACAAAACTAAACAATATGAATAACCTTGTAATTTCAGTAAAACAAGATGACTTAGACGGCTAGTCGTCCAATCGTGTTTCAATCACGGCTTCTAGACCGACAACAAACCTAAACAATATGAATAACCTTGTAATTTCAGTAGAACAAGATGATTTTGACGGCTAGTCGTCCAATCGTGTTTCAATCACGGCTTCTAGACCGACAACAACCTAAACAATATGAATGCAAATCTCGTAATTTCAGTAAAACAAGATGATTTTGACGGCTAGTCGTCCAATCGTGTTTCAGACCGTGCGGCTTCTAGACCGGCGAACAAACCAAACAATATGAATAACCTTGTACTCTGTGTGAAACAAGATAATTTACAGTCGTCCAATCGTGTTTCAATCACGGCTTCTAGACCGACAACAAACCTAAACAATATGAATAACCTTGTAATTAGCAAAACAAGATGATTTTGACGGCTAGTCGTCCAACTGGTGTTTCAATCACGGCTTTCTAGAAGGACAACAAACCTAAACAACATGGAATAACCTTGTAATTTCAGTGTAAAAGTAAAACAAGATGATTTTGATTTGCCAGTCGTCCCAATCGTGTTTCAATCACGGTTTTCTAGACCGACAACAAACCCAAACAATATGAATAACATTAAAATTTCAAAAAGAAGATGATTTTGACGGCTAGTCGTCCAATCGTGTTTCAATCACGGCTTCTAGACCGACAACAAAGAACCTGAAACAATATGAATAACCTTGTAATTTCAGCAAAAACAAGATTTTGACGGCTAGTCGTCCAATCGTGTTTCAATCACGGCTTCTAGACCGACAACAAACCTAAACAACATGAATAACTCACTTGTGTAAAGAAGATGATTTTTGACGGCTAGTCGTCCAATCGTGTTTCAATCACGGCTTCTAGACCGACAACAAACATAAACAATATGAATAACCTTAAAATTTCAGTAAAACAAGATGATTTTGACGGCTAGTCGTCCAATCGTGTTTCAATCACGGCTTCTAGACCGACAACAAACCTAAACAATATGAATAACCTTGTAATTTGTGAAACAAGACGATTTTGACGGCTGTCATCTAACGATGACCACGGTTTAGACCGACAACAAACCTAAACAATATGAATAACCTTGTAATTTCAGTAAAATGATGATTTTGACGGCTAGTCGTCCAATCGTGTTTCAATCACGGCTTCTAGGCCGACAACAAACCTAAACAATACGAATAACCTTGTAATTCCAGTAAAACAAGACGATTTTGACGTCGTCCAATCGTGTTTCAATCACGGCTTCTAGACCGACAACAAACCCAAACAATATGAATATCCTGAATTTCAGTAAAACAAGATGATTATGACGGCTAGTCGTCCAATCGTGTTTCAATCACGGCCTTCAGACCGTCAACAAACCTAAACAATATGAATAACCTTGTAATTTCAGTAAAACAAGATGATTTTGACGGCTAGTCGTCCAATCGTGTTTCAATCACGTCTTCTAGACCGACAACAAACCTAAACAATATGAATAACCCGTACTAAAAACAAGTTGATTTTGACGGCCAGTCCTCCAATCGTGTTTCAATCACGGCTTCTGTATTCCAGCAACAAAACCTAAACAATATGAATAACCTTGTAATTTCAGTAAAACAAGATGATTTTGACGGCTAGTCGTCCAATAGTGTTTCAATCACGGCTTCTAGACCGACAAATGTGTAACCTAAACAATATGAATAACCTTGTAATTTCAAAACAAGATGATTTTCACGGCTAGTCGTCCAATCGTGATTTAATCACGGCTTCTAGACCGACAACAAACCTAAACAATATGAATAACCTTGTAATTTCAGTAAAACAAGATGATTTTGACGGCTAGTCGTCCAATCGTGTTTCAATCACGGCTTCTAGGCCGACAACAAACCTAAACAATATGAATAACCTTGTAATTTCAGTAAAAACAAGATGATTTTGACGGCTAGTCGTCCAATCGTGTTTCAATCACAGTTTCTAGACTGATAAACAAACCTAAACAATAGTGAATAACCTTATAATTTCAGTGAAACAAGATGATTTTGACGGCTAGTCGTCCAATCGTAGTTTCAATCACGGCTTCTAGACCACAAACAAACTCAAAACAATATGAATAACATTGTAATTTCAGTAAAACAAGATGATTTTGACGGCTAGTCGTCCAATCGTGTTTCAACCACGGTTTCTAGAACGTCAACAAACCTAAACAATATGAATAACCTGTAATTTCAGTAAAACAAGACGATTTGACGGCTAGTCGTCCAATCGTGTTTCAATCACGGCTTCTAGACCGACAACAAACCTTGAACAATAAGAATATCTCTGTAATTTCAGTAAAACAAGATGATTATGACGGCTAGTCGTCCAACTTGTTTCAATCACGGTTTCTAGACTGTCAACAAACCTAAACAATATGAATAACCTTGTAATTTCAGTAAAACAAGATGATTTTACGCATAGTCGTCCAATCGTGTTTCAATCACGTCTTCTAGACCGACAACAAACCTAAACAATATGAATAACATTGTAATTTCAGTAAAAACAAGATGATTTTGACGGCTAGTCGTCCAATCGTGTTTCAATCACGGCTTCTAGACCGACAACAACCCAAAACAACAGAAGAACCGTACTCTTCTGTGCAAAAACAAGATGATTTTGACGGCTAGTCGTCCAATCGTGTTTCAATCACGGCTTCTAGACCGACAACAAACCTAAACAATATGAATGTTGTCCTTGTAATTTCAGCAAAAAAACAAGATGATTATGACGGCTAGTCGTCCAATCGCTTCAATCACGGCTTCTAGACCGTCAACAAACCTAAACAATATGAATAACCTTGTAATTTCAGTAAAACAAGATGATTTTGACGGCTAGTCGTCCAATCGTGTTTCAATCACGTCTTCTAGACCGACAACAAACCTAAACAATATGAATAACCTTGTAATTTCAGTAAACAAGTTGATTTTGACGGCTAGTCCTCCAATCGTGTTTCAATCACGGCTTCTAGAATCGACAACAAACCTAAACAACATGAATAACCTTGTAATTTCAGTAAAACAAGATGATTTGACGCATAGTCGTCCAATCGTGTTTCAATCACGGCTTCTAGACCGACAACAAACCTAAACAATATGAATAACCTTGTAATTTCAGTAAAACAAGACGATTTTGACGGCTAGTCGTCCAATCGTGTTTCCAATCACGGCTTCTGTGACCGACAGCAAACCTAAACAATATGAATATCCTTGTAATTTCAAAACAAGATGATTATGACGAAGGTCGTCCGAATCCTGTTTCAATCACGGCTTCTAGACCGTCAACAAACCTAAACAATATGAATAACCTTAAAATTTTCAGTAAAACAAGATGATTTTGACGGCTAGTCGTCCAATCGTGTTTCAATCACGTCTTCTAGACCGACAACAAACCTAAACAATATGAATAACATTGTAATTTCAGTAAAACAAGATGATGATTTTGACATATCGTCCAATCGTGTTTCAATCACGGCTTCTACCATACGAACCTAAACAATATGAATAACCTTGTAATTTGAAACAAGATGATTTTCACGGCTGGGTCGTCCAATCGTGTTTCAATCACGGCTTCTAGACCGACAACAAACCTAAAATGGTTGAATAACCTTGTAATTTCAGTAAAACAAGATGATTTTGACGGCTAGTCGTCCAATCGTGTTTCAATCACGGCTTCTAGACCGACAACAAACCTAAACAATATGAATAACCTTGTAATTTCAGTAAAACAAGATATTTGACGGCTCGTCCAATCGTGATTTAATCACGGCTTCTAGACCGACAACAAAAAACCTAACAATATGAATAACCTTGTAATTTCAGTAAAACAAGATGATTTTGACGGCTAGTCGTCCAATCGTGTTTCAATCACGGCTTCTAGACCGACAACAACCCAACAATATGAATAACCTTAGATTTCAGTAAAACAAGATGATTTTCACGGCTAGTCGTCCAATCGTGATTTAATCCATTTGCCTCTAGACCGACAACAAACCCAAACAATATGAATAACCTTGTAATTTCAGTAAAACAAGATGATTTTGACGGCTAGTCGTCCAATCGTGTTTCAATCACGGCTTCTAGGCCGACAACAAACCTAAACAAATATGAATAACCTTGTACTCGCAAAAGCAGACATTTTAACACGGCTAGTCGTCCAATCGTGTTTCAATCACGGCTTCTAGACTGACAACAAAACCTAAACAATATGAATAACCTTGCAATTTCAGCAAAACAAGATGATTTTGACGGCTACAGTCGTCCAATCGTGTTTCAATCACGGCTTCTAGACCGACAACAAACCTTAAACAATATGAAAATAACATTACCAAAACAAGATGATTTTGACGGCTAGTCGTCCAATCGTGTTTCAATCACGGCTTCTAGACCGACAAACAAACCTGAAATGTCATGAATAACCTTGTATCAGGTAAAACAAGACGATTTTGACGGCTAGTCGTCCAATCGTGTTTCAATCACGGCTTCTAGACCGACAACAAACCTAAACACTACGAGTATATCCTCTTGTAATTTCAGTAAAACAAGATGATTATGACGGCTAGTCGTCCAATCGTGTTTCAATCACGGTTTCTAGACCGACAACAACCTAAACAATATGAGCATCCTGTAATTTCGCAAAACAAGATGATTTTGACGCATATAGTCGTCCAATCGTGTTTCAATCACGGCTTCTAGACCGACAACAAACCTAAACAATATGAATAACCTTGTAATTTCAGTAAAACAAGATGATTTTGACGGCTAGTCGTCCAATCGTGTTTCAATCACGGGCCAGGACCGACAACAACCTAAACAATATGAATAACCTTGTAATTTCAGTAAAACAAGATAATTTTGACGGCTAGGCCGTCCAATCGTGTTTCAATCACGGCTTCTAGACCGACAACAAACCTAAAGAATATGAATAACACAATTCCAGCAAAACAAGATGATTTTAATGGCGAAGTCGTCCGGTCATGCTTCAATTGATGGCTTAGATCAATAACAAACCTAAACAACATGAATAACCTTGTAATTTCAGTAAAACAAGATGATTTGACGGGCTGGGTCGTCCAATCAGAGCCAATCACGTTTCTAGATCGACAACAAACCTAAACAATATGAATAACCATGTAATTACTTTAAACAATATGACTTTGAGGTTCATACGTACAATTGTCGTCAAATCACGGCTTCTAGACCGACAACAAACCTAAACAATATGAATAACCTTGTAATTTCAGTAGAACAAGATGATTTTGACGGCTAGTCGTCCAATCGTGTTTCAATCACGGCTTCTAGACCGACAACCTAAGTCAGGGGTCAGAGGAATAACCCTTGTAATTTCAGTAAAACAAGATGATTTTGACGGCTAGTCGTCCAATCGTGTTTCAATCGCGGCTTCTAGACCGACAACAAACCTAAACAATATGAATAACCTTGTAATTTCAGTAAAACAAGATAATTTGATGGCTAGTCGTCCAATCGTGTTTCAATCACGGCTTTCAGACTGACAACAAACCTAAACAATATGAATAACCTTGTAATTTCAGTGAAACAAGATGATTTTGACGGCTAGTCGTCCAATCGTGTTTCAATCACGGCTTGTAGCTGACAACAAACCTAAACAATATGAATTGTATCCTTGTAATTTCAGTAAAACAAGATGATTTTGACGGCTAGTCGTCCAATCGTGTTTCAATCACGGTTTCTAGACCGACAACAAACCTAAACAATATGAATAACCTTGTAATTTCAGCAAAACAAGATGATTTTCACGGCTAGTCGTCCAATCGTGTTTCAATCACGGCTTCTAGACCGACAACAAATAAAACAATATGAATAACCTGTAATTTTAGTAAAACAAGATGATTTACTGGCCGTCCAATCGGTTTCAATCACGGCTTCTAGACCGACAACAAACCTAAACAATATGAATAACCTTGTAATTTCAGTAAACAAGATGATTTTGACGGCTAGTCGTCCAATCGTTTCAATCATTGGCTTTTAGACCGACAACAAACCTAAACAATATGAATAACATTGTAATTTCAGTAAACAAGATGATTTTGACGGCTAGTCGTCCAATCGTGTTTCAATCACGGCTTCTAGACCGACAACAAACCCAACAATATGAATAACCTTGTACTCGCGTAAAACAAGATGATTTTGATTTGCCAGTCGTCCAATCGTGTTTCAATCACGGCTTCTAGACCGACAACAAACCTAAAACAATATGAATAACCTTGTAATTTCAGTAAAACAAGATGATTATGACGTATACGCCCAATCGTGTTTCAATCACGGCTTCTAGACCGTCAACAAACCTAAACAATATGACAACCTTGTAATTTCAAAGTAAAACAAGATGATTTTGACGGTGGCTAGTCGTCCAATCGTGTTTCAATCACGGCTTCTAGACCGACAACAAACCTAAATACATTGGAGGAATAACATTGTAATTTCAGTAAAACAAGATGATTTTGACGGCTAGTCGTCCAACGTGTTTCAATCACGGCTTCTAGACCGACAACAAACTCAAACAATATGAATAACCTTGTAATTTTGTAGTAAACAAGACGATTTTGCGACGTTATCGTCCACCGTGTTTCAATCACGGGCTTCTTAGACTGACAACAAACCTAAACAATATGAATATAATTATAATTTCAGTAAAACAAGATAGATTATGACGCTAGTCGTCCAATCCTGCTTCAATCACGGCTTCAGACTGTCAACAAACCTAAACAATATGAATAACCTTGTAATTTCAAAACAAGATGATTTTGACGGCTAGTCGTCCAATCGTGTTTCAATCAATGGTTTCTAGGCCGACAGTTCCAAACAATATGAATAACCTTGTAATTTCAGTAAAACAAGATGATTTTGACGGCTAGTCGTCCAATCGTGTTTCAATCACGCCAGAATCGACAACAAACCTAAAACAATATGAATAACCTTGTAATTTCAGTAAAACAAGATGATTTTCACGGCTAGTCGTCCAATCGTGTTTCAATCACGGCTTCTAGACCAATAACAAACCTAAACAATATGAATAACATTGTACTTCAGTAAAACAAGAATATACCGACGGTACTAGTCGTCCAATCGTAGCCAATCATTGCTTCCTAGACCGACAACAAACCCAAACAATATGAATAACCTTGTAATTTCAGTAAAACAAGATGATTTTGACGGCTAGCCGTCCAATCGTGTTTCAATCACAGCTTCTTAACTATCAACAAACGTAAACAATATGAATAACCTTGTACTTTGTAAAAGGTAAAAGAAGATGATTTTTAATGGTTAGTCGTCCAATCGTGTTTCAATCACGGCTTCTAGACCGACAACAAAAAACCTGGAAACAATATGAATAACCCTAAAATTTGTGCAACAAGATGATTTTGACGCCAGTCGTCCAATCGTGCTTCAACTACGGCTTCTAGACCGACAACAAACCTAAACAATATGAATAACCTGTACTTGTAAAACAAGACGATTTTGACGGGCTAGTCGTCCAATCGTGTTACAATCACGGCTTCTAGACCGACAACAAACCCAACAATATGAATAACCCTAGGTAATTTCAGTAAAACAAGATGATTTTGACGGCTAGTCGTCCAATCGATTTGACCACGGCTTCTAGACCGACAACAAACCTAAACAATATGAATAACCTTGTAATTTCAGTAAAACAAGATGATTTTGACGGCTAGTCGTCCAATCGTGTTTCAATCACGGCTTCTAGGCCGACAACAAACCTAAACAATATGAATAACCTTGTAATTTCAGTAAAACAAGATACATTCTAATGGCTAGTCGTCCAATCGTGTTTCAATCACGGCTTCAGATTGATTAAACCTAAACAATATGAATATCCTTGTAATTTCTATGTAAAGAAGATATTGTATCGCATAGTCGTCCAATCGTAGTTTCAATCACGGCTTCGACCAAATAAACCTAAACAATATGAATAACCGTAATTTCAGTAAAACAAGATGATTTTGACGGCTAGTCGTCCAATCGTGTTTCAATCACGTCTCTGAATTCGACAACAAACCTAAACAATATGAATAACCTTGTAATTGCAAAAACAAGTTGAGCCCTTAATGGCTAGTCCTCCACCAAGCCTCAATCACGGCTTCTAGACCTACAACAAACCTAAACAATATGAATAACCTTGTAATTTCAGTAAAACAAGATGATTTTGACGGCCAGTCGTCCAATCGTGTTTCAATCACGGCTTCTAGAAGGACAACAAAACCTAAACAATATGAATAACCTTGTAATTTCAGTAAAACAAGATGATTTTGACGGCTAGTCGTCCAATCGTGCTCAACTGGCTACTTTAATCGGACAACAAACCTAAACAATATGAATAACCTTGTAATTTCAGTGAAAAACAAGATGATTTTGACGGCTAGTCGTCCAATCGTGTTTCAATCACGGCTTCTAGACTGACAACAAACCTAAACAATATGAATATTGCAATTTCAGTAAAACAAGATGATTTTGACGGCTAGTCGTCCAATCGTGTTTCAATCACGCTCTTAGACCGACAACAAACCTAAACAATATGAATAACCTTGTAATTTCAGTGTAAAACAAGACGATTTTGACGGCTAGTCGTCCAATCGTGCTCAATCATTTAGCTCTAGACCGACAACAAACCTGAACAATATGAATATCCTTGTAATTTTGTAGTAAAACAAGATGATTATGACGCATGCAGCTCGTCCAATCCCTGTTTCAATCACGGCTTCTAGACCGTCAACAAACCTAAACAATATGAATAACCTTAATTTCAGTAAAACAAGATGATTTTGACGGCTAGTCGTCCAATCGTGTTTCAATCACGTCTTCTAGACCGACAACAAACCTAAACAATATGAATAACATTGTAATTTCAGTAAAACAAGATGATTTTGACGGCTAGTCGTCCAATCGTGTTTCAATCACGGGCTTCTAGACCGACAACAAACCTAAACAATATGAATAACCTTGTAATTTCAGTAAAACAAGATGATTTTGACGGCTAGTCGTCCAATCGTGTTTCAATCACGGCTTCTAACCGACAACAAACCTAAACAATATGAATATCCTTGTAATTTCAGTAAAACAAGATGATTATGACGGCTAGTCGTCCAATCGTTTCAATCACGGCTTCTAGACCGTCAACAACCTAAACAATATGAATAACCTTGTAATTTCAGTAAAACAAGATGATTTTGACGGCGTCGTCCAATCGTGTTTCAATCACGTCTCTAGACCGACAACAAACCTAAACAATATGAATAACCTTGTAATTTCAGTAAAACAAGTTGATTTTACGCTTAGTCCTCCAATCGTGTTTCGGACCACGGCCGACCGACAACAAACCAAACAATATGAATAACCTTGTAATTTCAGTAAAACAAGATGATTTTGACGGCTACGTCCAATCGTGTTTCAATCACGGCTTCTAGACCGACAACAAACCTAAACAATATAACCTTGTAATTTCAGCAAAACAAGATGATTTGACGGTAGTCGCCCCAATCGTGTTTCAATCACGGCTTCTAGACTGACAATAACAATCCCAAACAATATGAATAACCTTGTAATTTCAGTAAAACAAGACGATTTTGACGGCTAGTCGTCCAATCGTGTTTCAATCACGGCTTCTAGACCTATCAACAAACCTAAACAATATGAATATCCTTGTAATTTCAGTAAAACAAGATGATTATGACGGCTAGTCGTCCAATCCCAATCAATGGCTTCTAGACCGTCAACAAACCTAAACAATATGAATAACCTTAAATTTCAGTAAAACAAGATGATTTGACGGCTAGTCGTCCAATCGTGTTTCAATCATTGCCTTGTGACCGACAACAAACCCAAAACAATATGAATAACATTGTAATTTGTGCAAACAAAGATGATTTTGACGGCTAAATGTCCAATCGTGTTTCAATCACGGCTTCTAGACCGACAACAAACCTGAAACAATATGAATAACCTTGTAATTTCAGTAAAACAAGATGATTTTCACGGCTAGTCGTCCAATCGTGTTTCAATCACGGCTTCTAGACCGACAAATGTTCCAAAACAATATGAATAACCTTGTAATTTCAGTAAAACAAGATGATTTTGACGGCTAGTCGTCCAATCGTGTTTCAATCACGGCTTCTAGACCGGTTATAACAAACCTAAACAACATGAATAACTCCAAAATTTCAGGTGTGCAAAAACAAGATGATTTGACGGCTAGTCGTCCAATCGTGATTTAATCACGCTTCTAGACCGACAAATGAACCCAAACAATATGAATAACCCTGTAATTTCAGTGCCGCATATTCTTGACGCTAGTCGTCCAATCGTGTTTCAATCCTCATTGGCTTCTAGACCGACACAACAAACCTAAAACAATATGAATAACCTTGTAATTTCAGTAAAACAAGATGATTTTCATGGCTATCGTCCAATCGTGATTTAATCACGGCTTCTAGACCGACAACAAACCTAAACAATATGAATAACCTTGTAATTATGCAAAACAAGATGATTTTGATTTACAGTCGTCCAATCGTGTTTCCAATCAATGGCTTCTAGGCCGACAACAAACCTAAACAATATGAATGAACCTGTAATTTCAGTAAAACAAGATGATTTTGACGGCTAGTCGTCCAACTGTGTTTCAATCACGGCTTCTAGACCGACAACAAACCTAAACAATATGAATAACCTTGTAATTCTGGCAAAACAAGATGATTTTGACGGCTAGTCGTCCAATCGTGTTTCAATCACGGCTTCTAGACCGTAAATAAAACCAAACAATATGAATAACATTGTAATTTCAGTAAAACAAGATGATTTTGACTACAAATGTCCAATCGTGTTTCAATCACGGCTTCTAGACCGACAACAAACCTAAACAATATGAATAACCTTGTAATTTCAGTAAAACAAGACGATTTTGACGGCTAGTCGTCCAACGGCTTCAATCACGGCTTCTAGACCGACAACAAACTCCAACAATATGAATATCCTTGTAATTTCAGTAAAACAAGATGATTGATATGACGGCTAGTCGTCCAATCCTGTTTCAATCATTTAGCCAGACTGTCAACAAAGAACAATATATGAATAACCTTGTAATTTCAGTAAAACAAGATGATTTTGACGGCTAGTCGTCCAATCAAAGTTTCAATCACGTCTTCTAGACTGACACTAGGTCCTAAACAATATGAATAACATTGTAATTTCAGTAAAACAAGATGATTTTGACGGCTATTGTCCATCCGGTGTTACAATCATGGCTTCTAGACTGACAACAAACCTAAATAGCGTGAATAACTCGTAATTACAGTAAAACAAGATGATTTTGACGGCTAGTCGTCCAATCGTGTTTCAATCACGGCTTCTAGACCGACAACAAACCTAAACAATATGAATAACATTGTAATTTCAGTAAAAACAAAGATGATTTTGACGGCTAGTCGTCCAATCGTGTTTCAATCATGGCTTCTAGACTGACAACAAACCTAAACAATATGAATAACCTTGTACTGTGCAAAACAAGACGATTTTGACGGCTAGTCGTCCAATCGTGTTTCAATCACGGCTTCTAGACCGACAACAAACTCCAATATGAATATCCTTGTAATTTCGTGCAAAACAAGATGATTGTGACGGCTAGTCGTCCAATCCCGTTTCAATCATTTAAGCCGACCGTCAACAAACTCTAAAATAATATGAATAACCTGTAATTTCAGTGCAAAACAAGATGATTTTGACGGCTAGTCGTCCAATCGTGTTTCAATCACGTCTTCTAGACCGACAACAAACCTAAACAACATGAATAACATTGTAATTTCAGTAAAACAAGATG
>JBBBDQ010017714.1:0-12264 GCA_037127315.1 Ascarosepion bandense | reverse complement strand
TTCCGATGAACATGATAATAATTATGCCATCTAGCTTGACTGCGGGCGGTGGACCTTCAAGTCGTAAATACCGATGAACATGATAATAATAATTGTATCTGAGCATGACTGCGGGCGGTGGACCTTCAAGTCGTAAATGTTCCGACGAACATGATAATAATTGTATCTGAGCATGACTGCGGGCGGTGGACCTTCAGAATGATCGTAAATGTTCCGATGAACATGATGTCATTATTATCTGAGCATGACTGCAGGCGGTGGACCTTCAAGTCGTAAATGTTCCGACGAACATGATATCATTGTATCTGAGCATGACTGCGGGCAGTGGACCTTCAAGTCGTAAATGTTCCGACGAACATGATAATAATTGTATCTGAGCATGACTGCGGGCGGTGGACCTTCAAGTCGTAAATGTTTACCGATGAACACTGATATTGTATCTGAGCATGACTGCGGGCAATTGGTTCCTTCAAGTCGTAAATGTTCCGACGAACATGATAATAATTGTATCTGAGCATGACTGCGGGCGGTGGACCTTCAAGTCGTAAATGTTCCGACGAACATGATAATAATTGCTATCTGAGCATGACTGCGGGCGGTGGACCCCTTCAAGTCGTAAATGTTCCGACGAGAACATGATAATAATTGTATCTGAGCATGACTGCAGGCGGTGGACCTTCAAGTCGTAAATGTTCCGACGAACATGATAATAATTGTATCTGAGCATGACTGCGGGCGGTGGACCTTCAAGTCGTAAATGTTCCGACGAACATGATAATAATTGTCGTATCTGAGCATGACTGCCGGCGGTGGACCTTCAAATTAATAAATGTTCCGATAGACATGATAATAATTGTATCTGAGCATGACTGCGGGCGGTGGACCTTCAAGTCGTAAATGTTCCGATGGGCACATGATAATAATTGTATCTGAGCATGACTGCGGGCGGTGGACCTTCGAGTCGTAAATGTTCCGACGAACATGATAATAATTGTATCTGAGCATGACTGCGGGCGGTGGACCTTCAAGTCGTAAATGTTCCGACGAACATGATAATAATTGTATCTGAGCATGACTGCGGGCGGTGGACCTTCAAGTCGTAAATGTTCCGACGAACATGATAATAATTGTATCTGAGCATGACTGCGGGCGGTGGACCTTCAAGTCGTAAATGTTCGCGACGAACAACAGTGATATCAATTGTATCTCGACTTTTGACGCAGGCGGTGGACCTTCAACTCGTAAATGTTCCGACGAACATGATAATAATTATCGAGCATGACTGCGGGCGGTGGACCTTCCAAGTCGTAAATGTTCCGACGAACATGACGATATCAATTGTATCTGAGCATGACTGCGGGCGGTGGACCTTCAAGTCGTAAATGTTCCGACGAACATGATAATAATTCAATATCTGAGCATGACTGCGGGCGGTGGACCTTCAAGTCGTAAATGTTCCGACGAACATGATAATAATTGTATCTGAGCATGACTGCGGGCGGTGGACCTTCAAGTCGTAAATGTTCCGATGAACATGATAATAGTGTATCTGAGCATGACTGCGGGCGGTGGACCTTCAAGTCGTAAATGTTCCGATGAACATGATAATAATTGTATCTGAGCATGACTGCGGGCGGTGGACCTTCAAGTCGTAAATGTTCCGATGAACATGATAATAATTGTATCTGAGCATGACTGCGGGCGGTGGACCTTCAACTCGTAAATGTTCCGACGAACATGATAATAATTGTATCTGAGCATGACTGCGGGCGATGATTTTCAAGTCGTAAATGTTCTGATGAACATGATAATAATTGTATCTGAGCATGACTGCGGGCGGTGGACCTTCAAGTCGTAAATGTTCCGACGAACATGATAATAATTGTATCTGAACGTGACTGCGGGCGGTGGACATTCTGGTCGTAAATGTTCCGACGAACATGATAATAATTGTATCTGAGCATGACTGCGGGCATTGGACCTTCAAGTCGTAAATGTTCCGACGAACATGATAATAGTGTATCTGAGCATGACTGCGGGCGGTGGACCTTCAAGTCGTAAATGTTCCGATGGTGTGATAATAATTATCCTGACATGACTGCGGGCGGTGGACCTTCGATCGCTAAATGTTCCACGACGAACATGATAATAATTGTATCTGAGCATGACTGCGGGCGGTGGACCTTCAAGTCGTAAAATGTTCCGACGAACATGATAATAATTATCTGAGCATGACTGCTGCGGTGGACCTTCAAGTCGTAAATGTTCCGATGAACATGATAATAATTGTATCTGGTGACATGACTGCGGGCGGTGGCCCTTCAAATTGTAAATGTTCCGACGAACATGAAAATAATTGTATCTGAGCATGACTGCGGGCGGTGGACCTTCAAGTCGTAAATGTTCCGACGAACATGATAATAATTGTATCTGAGCATGACTGCGGGCGGTGGACCTTCAAGTCGTAAATGTTCCGACGAACATGATAATAATTGTATCTGAGCATGACTGCGGGCGGTGGACCTTCAAGTCGTAAATGTTCCGACAGACATGATAATAATTGTAACTGAGCATGACTGCGGGCGGTGGACCTTCAAGTCGTAAATGTTCCGACGAACATGATAATAATTGTATCTGAGCATGACTGCGGGCGGTGGACCTTCAAGTCGTAAATGTTCCGACGAACATGATAATAATTGTATCTGAGCATGACTGCGGGCGATGGACCTTCAAGTCGTAAATGTTCCGACGAACATGATAATAATTGTATCTGAGCATGACTGCGGGCGGTGGACCTTCAAGTCGTATGTTCCAGCGACGACATGATAATAATTGTATCTGAGCATGACTGCGGGCGGTGGACCTTCAAGTCGTAAATGTTCACGACCGCGAACATGATAATAGTGTATCTGAGCATGACTGCGGGCGGTGGACCTTCAAGTCGTAAATGTTCCAGAACATGATAATAATTGTATCTGAGCATGACTGCGGGCGGTGGACCTTCAAGTCGTAAATGTTCCGACGAACATGATAATTGTATCTGAGCATGACTGCGGGCGGCGGACCCAGCTCAAGTCGTAAATGTTCCGACGAACATGATAATAATTGTATCTGAGCATGACTGCGGGCGGTGGACCTTCAAGTCGTAAATGTTCCGACGAACATGATAATAATTGTATCTGAGCATGACTGCGGGCGGTGGACCTTCAAGTCGTAAATGTTCCGACGAACATGATAATAATAATTAACAATGTCTGAGCATGACTGCGGGCGGTGGACCTTCAAGTCGTAAATGTTTCCGACGAACATGATAATAATTGTATCTGAGCATGGCTGCGGGCGGTGGACCTTCAAGTCGTAAATGTTCCGACGAACACTTGTCGATAATAATTGTATCTGAGCATGACTGCGGGCGGTGGACCTTCGAAGAGTGTAAATGTTCCGACGAACATGATGACAGCGTTGTATCTGTATGACTGCGGGCGGTGGACAACTGGGAGTCGTAGGCAATGTTCCGACGAACATGATAATAATTGTATCTGAGCATGACTGCGGGCGGTGGACCTTCAAGTCGTCAATGTTCCGACGAACATGATAATGGTATCTGAGCATGACTGCGGGCGGTGGACCTTCAAGTCGTAAATGTTCCGACGAACATGAGTAATAATTGTATCTGGGCATGACTGCGGGCGGTGGACCTTCAAGTCGTAAATGTTCCGACGAACATGATAATTGTATCTGAGCATGACTGCGGGCGGTGGACCCCTTCAAATCAATAGTGTTCCGAAGAACATGATAATAATTGTATCTGAGCATGACTGCGGGCGGTGGACCTTCAAGTCGTAAATGTTCCGATGAACATGATAATAATTGTATCTGAGCATGACTGCGGGCGGTGGACCTTCAAGTCGTAAATGTTCCGAAGAACATGATAATAATTGTATCTGAACGCATGACTGCAGAAGCCCGGACCTTCAAGTCGTAAATGTTCCGACGAACCTTGATAATAATTGTATCTGAGCATGACTGCGGGCGGTGGACCTTCAAGTCGTAAATGTTCCGACGAACATGATAATAATTGTATCTGAGCATGACGCAGGCGATGGACCTTCAAGTCGTAAATGTTCCGACGAACATGATAATAGTGCTTATCTGAGCATGACTGCGGGCGGTGAATATTGAAATCGTAAATGTTCCGACGAACATGATAATAATTGTATCTGGAGCATGACTGCGGGCGGTGGACCTTCAAGTCGTAAATGTTCCGAAGAACATGATAATAATTGTATCTGAGCATGACTGCGGGCGGTGGACCTTCAAGTCGTAAATGTTCCGATGGTTTTATGATAATAATTATCTGAGCAGAGCATGACTGCGGGCGGTGGACCTTCAAGTCGTAAATTTGAAGAACATGATAATAATTGTATCTGAGCACATGACTGCAGGCGGCGGACCTTCAAGTCGTAAATGTTCGACGAACATGATAATAATTGTATCTGAGCATGACTGCGGGCGGTGGACCTTCAAGTCGTAAATGTTCCGACGAACATGATAATAATTGTATCTGAGCATGACTGCGGGCGGCGGACCTTCAAGTCGTAATGTTCCGACGAACATGATAATAATTGTATCTGAGGCATGACTGCGGGCGGTGGACCTTCAAGTCGTAAATGTTCCGACGAACATGATAATAATTGTATCTGAAACTGAAGCTGCGGGCGGTGAGACCTTCAGTCGTAAATGTTCCGACGAACATGATAATAATTGTATACTGTGACTGCGGGCGGTGGATACCTTCAAGTCGTAAATGTTCCGACTGAACATGATAATAATTGTATCTGAAACGTGACTGCGGGTGATGGCCTTCAAAGAGTCGTAAATGTTCCGACGAACATGATAATAATTGTATCTGAGCATGACTGCGGGCAGCGAGACCCTTCAAGTCGTAAATGTTCCGACGAACATGATAACAATTATCGAGGCATGACTGCGGGCGGTGGACCTTCAAGTCGTAAATGTTCAAACGAACATGATAATTGTATCGACATGACTGCGAGCGGTGGTCCTTCAAAGTCGTAAATGTTCCGACGAACATGATCAATAATTATGCCATCGACGACTGCGGGCGGCTTGGACCTTCAAGTCGTAAATGTTCCGACGAACATGATAATAATTGTATCTGAGCATGACTGCGGGCGGTGGACCTTCAGTCGTAAATGTTCCGACGAACATGATAATAATTGTATCTGAGCATGACTGCGGGCAGTGGGCCCTTCAAGTCGTAAATGTTCCGACGAACATGTGAGTAATAATTGTATCTGAGCATGACTGCGGGCGGTGGACCTTCAGTGTAAATGTTCCGACGAACATGATAATAATTGTATCTGAGCATGACTGCGGGCAGTGGACCTTCAAGTCGTAAATGTTCAGAGCGAACATGATAATAATTATGCTCTGAGCATGACTGCGGGCGGTGGACCTTCAAGTCCGGCTGTGTGAAATGTTCCGACGAACATGATAATAATTATCATCTGAGCATGACTGCGGGCGGTGGACCTTCAAGTCGTAAATGTTCCGACAGTGCTGATAATTGTATCTGAGCACGACTGCGGGCGGTGGACCTTCAAGTCGTAAATGTTCCGACGAACATGATGTATTGTGTCAGGCATGACTGCGGGCGGTGGACCTTCAAGTCGTAAATGCCAACATGACTCAGCAGGTGTATCGACGACTGCGGGCGGTGAGTTCTTCCAAAAGTCGTAAATGTTCCGATGAACATGATAATAATTGTATCTGAGCATGACTGCGGGCGGTGGACCTTCGATGTCAGAATTTTCAAGAAGAACATGATAATAATTGTATCTGAGCATGGCGACTGCGGGCGGCGGACCTTCAAGTCGTAAATGTTCCGACGAACAGCCGATAATGACTTATCTGAGCATGACTGCGGGCGGTGGACCTTCAAGTCATGGAAATGTTCCGACGAACATGATAATAATTGTATCTGAGCATGACTGCGGGCGGTGGACCTTCAGATAGCCAATGTTCCGACGAACGCGGTAATAATTATGTATCTGAAACGCGAGCTGCGGGCGGTGGAACCTTCAAGTCGTAAATTTTCCGGCAGGAACATGATAATATTTGTATCTAGGCATGACTGCGGGCGGTGGACCTTCAAGTCGTAAATGTTCGAAGAACATGATAATAATTGTATCTGAGCATGACTGCAGGCGGCGGACCTTCAAGTCGTAAATGTTCCGACGAACATGATAATAATTGTATCTGAGCATGACTGCGGGCGGTGGACCTTCAAGTCGTAAATGTTCCGAAGAACATGATAATAATTGTATCGACGACATGACTGCGGGCGGCGGACCTTCAAGTCGTAAATGTTCCGACGAGTGTGATAATAATTGTATTTGGCGACATGACTGCAGGCGGTGGACCTTCAAGTGTCGTCATTCGACGAACATGATAATAATTGTATTTGAGCATGACTGCGGGCGGTGGACCTTCAACTCGTAAATGTTCCGAAGAACATGATAATAGTGTATCTGAGCATGACTGCGGGCGGTGGACCTTCAAATTATTAAAATGTTCCGATGAACATGATAATATTATCTGAAGCATGACTGCGGGCGGTGGACCTTCAAGTCGTAAATGTTCCGAAGAACATGATAATAATTGCGCATCTGAGCATGACTGCGGGCGGCGGACCTTCAAGTCGTAAATGTTCCGACGGGCATGATAATAATTGTATCTGAGCATGACTGCGGGCGGTGGACCTTCAAGTCGTAAATGTTCCGACGAACATGATAATAATTGTATCTGAGCATGACTGCGGGCGGTGGACCTTCAAGTCGTAAATGTTCCGACGAACATGATAATAATTGTATCTGAGCATGACTGCGGGCGGTGGACATTCAAGTCGTAAATGTTCCGACGAACATGATAATAATTGTATCTGTGACATGACTGTAGGCGGTGGACCTTCAAGTCGTAAATGTTCCGAAGAACATGATAATAATTGTATCTGAGCATGACTGCGGGCGGTGGACCTTCAAGTCGTAAATGTTCCGACGAACATGATAATAATTGTATCTGAGCATGACTGCGGGCGGTGGACCTTCAGAGTCGTAAATGTTCCGACGAACATGATAATAGTGTATCTGAGCAATGACTGCGGGCGGTGGACCTTCAAGTCGTAAATGTTCGAAGAACATGATAATAATTGTATCTGAGCATGACTGCAGGCGGTGGACCTTCAAGTCGTAAATGTTCAAGAAGACGCCGACAATAATTGTATCTGAGCATGACTGCGGGCGGCGGAACCTTCAAGTCTGTGCAATGTTCCGACGAACATGATAATAATTGTATCTGAGCATGACTGCGGGCGGTGGACCTTCAAGTCGTAAATGTTCCGACGAACATGATAATAATTGTATCTGAGCATGACTGCGGGCGGTGGACCTTCAAGTCGTAAATGTTCCGAAGAACATGATAATAATTGTATCTGAGCATGACTGCGGGCAGTGAGGCCTTCAAGTCGTAAATGTTCCGACGAACATGATAATAATTGTATCTGAACGAGCTGCGGGCGGTGGACCTTCAAATTAAATGTTCCGAAGAGCATGATAGCCATTAACCCATCTGAGCATGACTGCGGGCGGTGGACCTTCAAGTCGTAAATGTTCCGACGAACATGATAATAATTGTATCTGAGCATGACTGCGGGCGATTAGGACCTTCAGGTCGTAAATGTTCCGAAGAACATGATAATAATTGTATCTGAGCATGACTGCGGGCGGTGGACCTTCAAGTCGTAAATGTTCGATGAACATGATAATAATTGTATCTGAGCATGACTGCGGGCGGTGGACCTTCAAGTCGTAAATGTTCCGATGAACATGATAATAATTGTATGTGAGCATGACTGCGGGCGGTGACCTTCCGTCGTAAATGTTCCGATGAACATGATAATTGTATCTGAGCATGACTGCGGGCGGTGGACCTTCAAGTCGTAAATGTTTCGAAAGAACATGATAATAATAATTATTATCTGAGCATGACTGCGGGCGGCGGACACCTTCAAGTCGTAAATGTTCCGACGAACATGATAATAATTATCCTGACATGACTGCGGGCGGTGGTTGTGGAAGTCAATAAATGTTCCGACGAACATGATAATAATTGTATCGACATGACTGCGGGCGGTGGACCTTCAAGTCGTAAATGTTCGTGTTTCTCATGATAATAATTTGTATCTGAGCATGACTGCGGGCGGTGGACGTCGGTCGTAAATGTTCCGACGAGGCTGCGTGATAATAGTGTATCTGAGCATGACTGCGGGCGGTGGACCTTCAAGTCGTAAATGTTCCGACGAACATGATAATAATTGTATCTGAGCATGACTGCGGGCGGTGGACCTTCAAGTCGTAAATGTTCCGATGAACATATTCAATAATTGTATCTGAGCATGACTGCGGGCGGCGGACCTTCAAGTCGTAAATGTTCCGACGAACATGATAATAATTGTATCTGAGCATGACTGCGGGCGGTGGACCTTCAAGTCGTAAATGTTCCGACGAACATGATAATAATTGTAACTGAGCATGACTGCGGGCGGTGGACCTTCAAGTCGTAAATGTTCCGACGAACATGATAATAATTGTATCTGAGCATGACTGCGGGCGGTGGACCTTCAAGTCGTAAATGTTCCGACGAACATGATAATAAATTGTATCTGAGCATGACTGCGGGCGGTGGACCTTCAAGTCGTAAATGTTCCGACGAACATGATAATAAGTTGTATCTGAGCATGACTGCGGGCAGTGGACCTTCAGAATACATCGAAATGTTTCCGACGAACATGATAATTGTATCTGAGCATGACTGCGGGCGGTGGACCTTCAAGTCGTAAATGTTCCGACGAACAGTGATAATAATTGTATCTGAGCATGACTGCGGGCGGTGGACCTTCAAGTCGTAAATGTTCCGACGAACATGATAGTGTATCTGAGGCGCGGCTGGGAGCATTGGACCTTCAAGTCGTAAATGTTCCGATGAACATGATAATAATTGTATCTGAGCATGACTGCGGGCGGTGGACCTTCAAGTCGTAAATGTTCCGACGAACATGATGATAATAATTATGCTCCTGAGCATGACTGCAGGCAGTGGACCTTCAAGTCGTAAATGTTCGACGAACATGATAATAATTGTATCTGAGCATGACTGCGGGCGGTGGACCTTCAAGTCGTAAATGTTCCGACGAACGTGATAATAATTGTATCTGAGCATGACTGCGGGCGGTGGACCTTCAAGTCGTAAATGTTCCGACGAACATGATAATAATTGTATCTGAGCATGACTGCGGGCGGTGGACCTTCAAGTCGTAAATGTTTCAAAACGAACATGATAATAATTGTATCTGAGCATGACTGCGAGCGGTGGACCTTCAAGTCGTAAATGTTCCGACGAACATGATAATAATTGTATCTGAGCATGACTGCGGGCGGTGGACCTTCAAGTCGTAAATGTTCCGACGAACATGATAATAATTGTATCTGAGCATGACTGCGGGCGGTGGACCTTCAAGTCGTAAATGTTCCGACGAACATGATAATAATTGTATCTGAGCATGACTGCGAGCGGTGGACCTTCAAGTCGTAAATGTTCCAGTGAACATGATAATAATTGTATCTGAGCATGACTGCGAGCGGTGGACCTTCACGTCGTAAATGTTCAAAACTGAACATGATAATAATTGTAGCATCTGAAGCATGACTGCGGGCGGTGGACCTTCAAGTCGTAAATGTTCCGACGAACATGATAATAATTGTATCTGAGCATGACTGCGGGCGGTGGACCTTCAAGTCGTAAATGTTCCGATAGACATGATAATAATTGTATCTGGCTTTGACTGCGGGCGGTGGACCTTCAAGTCGTAAATGTTCCGATGAACATGATAATAATTGTGCTCTGAGCATGACTGCGAGCGGTGGACCTTCAAGTCGTCATTCCGACGAACATGATAATAATTGTATCTGAGCATGACTGCGGGCGGTGGACCTTCAAGTCGTAAATGTTCCGACGAACATGATAATAATTAATATCTGACATGACTGCGGGCGGTGGACCTTCAAGTCGTAAATGTTCCGACGAACATGATAATAATTGTATCTGAGCATGACTGCGGGCGGTGGACACTTCAAGTCGTAAATGTTCCGACGAACATGATAATAATTGTATCTGAGCATGACTTTGCGAGAGCGGTGGACCTTCAAGTCGTAAATGTTCCGACGAACATGATAATAATTTAATATCTGAGCATGACTGCGGGCGGTGAGGACCTTCAAGTCGTAAATGTTCCGACGAACATGATAATAATTGTATCTGAGCATGACTGCGGGCGGTGGACCTTCAAGTCGTAAATGTTCCGATGAACATGATAATAATTGTATCTGAGCATGACTGCGAGCGGTGGACCTTCAAGTCGTAAATGTTCCGACGAACATGATAATAATTATCTGAGCATGGCTGCGGGCGGTGGACCTTCAAGTCGTAAATGTTCCGACGAACATGATAATAATTGTATACAGGCATGACTGCGGGCGGTGGACCTTCAAGTCGTAAATACCGACGAACGCCCGGTAATAATTGTATCTGAAGCGCTGACCACGCGGGCGGTGGACCTTCAAGTCGTAAATGTTCAGAGCGAACATGATAATAATTGTATCTGAGCATGACTGCGAGCGGTGAGACCTTCAAGTCGTAAATGTTCCGACGAACATGATAATAATTGTATCTGAGCATGACTGCGGGCGGTGGACCTTCAAGTCGTAAATGTTCCGACGAACATATGATAATAATTGTATCTGAGCATGACTGCGGGCGGTGGACCTTCAAGTCAGCAAATGTTCAAAGCGAACATGATAATAATTGTATCTGGTGAGCATGACTGCGAGCGGTGAGACCACCTTCAAGTCGTAAATGTTCCGACGAACATGATAATAATTGTATCTGAGCATGACTGCGGGCGATTGGACCTTCAAGTCGTAAATGTTCCGACGAACATGATAATAATTGTATCTGAGCATGACTGCGGGCGGTGGACCTTCAAGTCGTAAATGTTCCGACGAACATGATAATAATTGTATCACCGAGCATGACTGCGGGCGGTGGACCTTCAAGTCGTAAATGTTCCGACGAACATGATAATAATTGTCTGAGCATGACTGCGAGCGGTGGACCTTCAGAGTCGTAAATGTTCCGACGAACATGATAATAATTGTATCGAGCATGACTGCGAGCAGTGGACCTTCAAGTCGTAAATGTTCCGACGAACATGATAATAATTGTATCTGAGCATGACTGCGGGCGGTGGACCTTCAAGTCGTAAATGTTCCGACGAACATGATAATAATTGTATCTGAACGTGACTGCGGGCGGTGGACCTTCAAGTCGTAAATGTTCCGACGAACATGATAATAATTGTATCTGAGCATGACTGCGGGCGGTGGACCTTCAAGTCGTAAATGTTCCGACGAACATGATAATAATTGTATCTGAGCATGACTGCGGGCGGTGGACCTTCAAGTCGTAAATGTTCCGATGAACATTAATAATTGTATCTGAGCATGACTGCAGGCGGTGGACCTTCAAGTCGTAAATGTTCCAATGAAGACATGATAATAATTGTATCTGAGCATGACTGCGGGCGGCGGACCTTCAAGTCGTAAATGTTCCGACGAACATGATAATAATTATCTGAGGCATGACTGCGGGCGGTGGACCTTCAAGTCATAAATGTTCCGACGAACATGATAATTGTATCTGAGCATGACTGCGAGCCATTGAAGGACTATTCAAGTCGTAAATGTTCCGACGAACATGATAATTGGCATCTGAGAAACCTTGACTGCGAGCGGTGGACCTTCTGGGTGGTGGTGTTCCGATGAACATGATGTGGTGTATCTGAGCATGACTGCGGGCGGCGGACATCCAAGTCGTAAATGTTCCGACGAACATGATAATAATTCGTATCGACATGACTGCGGGCGGTGGACCTTCAAGTCGTAAATGTTCCGACGAACATGATAATAATTGTAACTGAGCATGACTGCGGGCGGCGGACCTTCAAGTCGTAAATGTTCCGACGAACATGATAATAATTGTATCTAGGCATGACTGCGAGCGGTGGACCTTCAAGTCGTAAATGTTCCGACGAACATGATAATAATAGTGTATCTGAGCATGACTGCG